>JBBMOE010000066.1:669705-685544 GCA_037975065.1 Chaetodon trifasciatus | reverse complement strand
TATTATTATTATTATTATTATTATTATTACTATTATTATTATATTTTGCCCAGGAGTCAGGCTTTATATTCGAATGAATATTATATATATTATATTATATTATACTGAAAATATATTGAACAGCTGCTGTGGTGGTGATGATGACATTCACTTGGAATATTAACACATTTATTCACACAAATTAATAACAAACAGGTGAGGGAAAGGAGTGAAGTGAGGAGCTGTTACTTCATTTTCTGTGGGCCTCAGGTCCAGTTTCCTGCGTTGATCAGCGATTCATTTTAAATGGTAACTGAAAATAAACTAAAAGAAAGGAGAAACATCAGCGTGTGTTAATCTTGCGGTCTTTCTACCCGCCAAAGCCTCCAGTTCATCCACACCATCCACTGAAATGAGCTGAACGGAAGGTCAAACACATGCTTACAATTTATTTATTTAAAAAAGCTCTAAACACAGTGCAGCTGGGCACAGAACTGGAAATTATTATTTTTTCATTCTCAGATTTGAACTCGTCCTCTTTTCCAGTTTGTTTAAAATGCGCACAAACAGCACAGAGATGCAGCCTGCTCAGGCCTGTTAGGCTCTATTCACTACAGGAAAAAGGCAGGTCTGAAGTCACAGCATCATCTGTGTTTGTTCCTGCTGTGACTAAACTGTCTGCTGCCTGAAACTTCTACTGACCGGAAACAAATGATTTGGCCTCTCCTGAGGTGATTTTAAGAGATGATGAGGCTTTCATGGCTAAAAGGAGGCTGAAACAGAAATAATCCCAGTTATCTGACACGAATTTACCCAAAAATTCTCAGTTTTATTCATAAATATTGCCCATAAATACATTTCTCTCCATTTTTCCTGCAGATCTGTTGCACAAACCGTGCTATCCTGACTTAATATTCACCTTAAATGGCACTCAAGAAAGCGAACATTGACTATTTTTAATTGTTCTAAATAATCTGTCAGGTTAATCGGATGTGGGCTCGTTTCCTGCAGATGTGCGAAGTGAAATCGCAGCACAGGCAGGGAGCCAGCTCGTCCGGTGCAGAGGTGCAGCAGTGTTAAAACACCGCCCGCTGGATCACAGATCTGCTGCTATCTGTCTGTTTAAATTTTCCCCGCTGTGGAGCAGACAAAGGCGGGCGCGCCGCGGACAAAAGATGCGTTGTGGCTGTGGCTGTCGAAATATGAACCACCATTTTGATAGTCATAGCCTGTGGACCGACATTTCCTGTCGGTACTGTAATGGCCAGAGCCTGCGCGGTTTGCGTGCGGAGAGGGAGGCGGCTGGTGCGGCGCTGAGAGGCGGCAGCCCCGCGCCGACCGCTGCGCTTCTCTCCATATTTGGCCGCGAGTCGATGAAAAGCGAGTGTGCAGGAGCCGCAATGGCGACAGCCGCACATGAATAAACAGTGCTGGCTCTGTGAGAACATTACTGGCTGTCTGGTTTCTGGGCAACTGCTGCACACAGCTCGCTGTTCACTGTCCTACTTACCGGGCGACATTTTCTGCTGAAGGTGGCTCAGACAGAAAAAGCTCAAGCTGTGCAGCTCCGACCTGCACGCTCTGCCATGTAGTGTATATGAGCGCATGCTTTGAATTAGAAAGCATCCTTCATGGACCCCCAGCACAACCACAGCTCTCTTTCTCACGCTAGAACTATTTTGGATTTTCAGGTTAAATCTATTCGTGCTTTACAGCTCTTTCTGGATACACAACAAAGAGGCTCTTTCTATTACTTCATGCATTTGGAAACAAAATCAGCAAAGCAATGGCACAATCAGAGGAAGCTCTTTGTATTTTTTATTTTTGAAATGTCTATTTATCGAGAGCTATTTCATTTTCTGAGCAACAGGCCTGCGCCGGGTCACACACAGGGCTTTAAATTAGCCAAACGATCCCGCTGCTGACACGGTGCTGTGAGGCTGCACTGTGTGCGGAGATGAAACCGACACTGTGCAGGCTGCTGGTGGGCACGATGATAAAGGGGGAATGTGAAACATCACACTTGGTCTATAAATATGTCCCCCTCAGCCCCCTGCTCAACGATGTTTCAGTTTCCTGCTGGTGCATGGCTGACTCGCATAGTTGGTGCAAAGCCACGAAAGGCCTATAGAGATGCAGCCTTCATATACAGAGAGAGACATGAGAGACAGCAGTGCCTGCTCAGTCACATCAAGTGATAAGAGCCGAGTTTCGCATATGAGACAACGGGCCATGTCATGCGTGTCTTTGGTTGGCAGCTTCAGACAGGCCCCTATGGGCCCCTATGGGCCTGTCTGGATTCATCGATTGGTTGTCATATTTTTGCCCTTATTAGACTCCAGTAGCTCACACAGCTCAGACAACAACGGCCATGCCTTATTTTTTCGTTAATTAATAGATTTATTCCGATTATCAAGTGCCACTGTCATATTTGAATTTGAAGTAAATGAAGTCTTATTTGTCCGACTTCAACAGGTTATTCTGCTCGACCATTTCCAACACCAGATCCCAGAGAAGGACCGGAGAGAAAATGTCCGTTTGTAGGTGTGAAAGTGAGATTATCCGTCGAGAGTACTGAGTCAAAAGCAGACGATGAGGTCATTCTTGTGAAATCGTTGCCTGATGCATGAGATCCACACATGCAGGTCTGTCAAGGCATCGGGTGGTGCAGCCTTTAGTGCTCCACCTGTCGTTGGCCTTTAAGACGTGAAAATAATTTCCTTTGGTGTTAGTTGATCTGACGCACTTCTAAGCAAGAAACCCCACAGAGACAATTTCTAAGAGAAATGACAACAAAATCCAGATCACATGGGAGATCACAGAGGAGGTTTATTAATTCATTCCAAAAAAACCCCAAAGGCTGGAAAACTATGACATCCTTTAACCTCAGTCCATCTGATTTAACTAGACTGAACAGCCTTGGTTATTTATATAATTCACTGACCCCAATGCAGCCTGTGTATCAGCATTTAAACTTCCTTCTTCCTTGTTTTTGCCTCTTAAAGGTTTTTGTCCTATCAGCATGCTTTGATAGGCAACTCCCATAACTAAAGAAGACACCACACACACTCACACACACACACACACACACACACACGCACTTACACATTCCTGAGCCTTTCTAGCATTCAGAACATTCAAGAGTCAATCTTTCTACCAGCCTGAGATTCCAGTATAACAGCACAAGTTTCCAGATCCGTGCTGCAACCACAGGCCTCTTAATGATCCTCCTAAAGACTGACAGAGGCCCACACAACATTTGGCAGTGTCACGGCAGATCAGGATTTAAATTGTGTGTCTGAAGCTTTGCATGTGTATCTGTGTCTTTGTCGGTCTGAACTTGCCTATCTAAGTTTTACTGTATGATAATAATGTAGGAGAACTGCTGTGTCATGGTGACACACGCCTTTTACGAGAGAAAACAAAGCAGTTTATAACAACTTACCCAATGTTCTGGAAATGCCACGGAGCCTATTGCAGACACATATTTAAATGGAACATAATTGACGCCCTTCCCTCCCACAATGTGCTGGACTGCACACACTTGTCAGGCATGCGGTGGCCAAATACTTACCATCCATGAAGCCTTTCTTCTTGATGGAATCTGAGAATTACATAATAGCCTTCCCCTGCCCTCCTCCAGTTATGTTGTGTGTTTACATTCCTGCTTGGGGTCAAGCTACAATAGAAAAATAATGCACGGGAAAGTTTTAATAATACAAGTGGCCGGTGTAGTCATGCAGTACAGAGGGCCCTTTGTGCAGGATCGTTTGTGATTATGCAACATGATCTGTTTTTCTATTCATGGTTCACAACCAAGTTAGTGTTTCTAGTGTTTAATGTTCCATTCTTTCTACGTACGAGCAGACAGGCTTCAAAACAACTGCAGGACATGAACAATGATACAAACATCTTTCACTGGAACACTAGAAAAAGGGGGAGAGTTTGCTCTGAAAATAAAGACAAAGTACATTTGATATATCAACATGCCCAGTTATCAACGTGACAACATGTCAGAGGTCATTTCTCTTTCTTTATTGTGAAACATACCATCCAATAAGCTGTGCCAACAGCTCTAAGTCAACCAACTCCTGGTAGAAGATACTTTATAACAATCATTTTGACTTTGAATCAAGTGCAAGAAGGACAGAACAAAACAAAGCCAAAGATAGAGAACGAAAAAGGAGCAAACAGACTCAAAGCATCTTCCAAAAAGGACAAATCACTTGCAGCTTCTGATGCAGATAACATCTTGTCATGTTTCTGGACAACAAATTAAACGTCAATAAATATGCACTCTTCATTTTCATTATTATTATTATAGCATTTTAGCATTCTCACTGGTTTTGCATTAAATGTGCATGGAAGGCAATTTAGACTCAAATGTAGGTTACATCCAACAGCTTTGACGTACAAATTTTCAGCAGCATAATCAACACAGTTTGCACTCATTGGATCGCATGTAACAGTATACAAAGCCAGTCTCACAACTCACATTTAATCTGTGTAAGATACTCATAAATGACCCTGGTAGCTTTTTCTAAAGGAAATAGCAGTAAAGTGTGTTGTGTCAGATCATTATAATGAGCTTCAAGAGCAAAATGAGATGAATATCGCTAATCTGTGTGACATTAGGAAATCCCTAACAGGACTAGAATAGGTATTCTTAAAGTAGCTCCAGCAAGACATGAGGTCAACAATAAGGTCGTAAATCACAACTTAATTATGGTGAGAATCAATACGTCGTCTTAATGGGAAGTCACACTTTTGATTAATCAGACCATTTTCTAAATGGTAACTGACCTTTGAGAAAGTGTTTGTTAAAGGTAAAATGTGCAATATAGATGGGGGGTTGCAACGGTATATAGTCACTGTGGTCACATAGTACCTTTGATGCAGCTCAATAGCAAGACAAAAACCTGGCAAAAGAAAAGACATTCTTTAAAGGTTGTTGACACAGCCGAGTGCATCCCACCATGTGTTTACTCTGTGCTCTGACACACCTGTAACAAAATACGCCAGTTCATTCTGAGGGTACCTGTCTGGAGTAAAAATCTGTGAAATAAGACTTACAGAGAACAGCTGTTTCTCCACGACTAATGACACAAACCAGCATATGAAAATGTAATTAAGTGCTTTCAATTTGATCTTTGATCACCATATACTCAACAACTTCCTCTCTACCCTCTATCAGGACCAAAATAAGTGATATTATTCATACAAAATATGTATAAACCTTCATACATCTCAGGTTATAAGTTTGGTACAGGTATGAAACAACAGCAAAAGTATTCCATTAAGCTCCATATAACAAATAAACAGATTTTTTTTTTTTTTTTTTAGTGGAATACATCCACCTGAATGCATTCGCTCAAATCCTCGAGGGCACTTTCTTGGCTACGACATCACAGAGGAGTTACAGTATAAAACATTATAAGAAACATATTGAATTTGAATGATAAATTATAAATTTCCACATATACAAAATTCTGATGTTTTTACATATGCACATATTAACAGGACCATCCAATCGGTCACTGGTAGTCCCATTTTACAAAGTTTCTCAGAAAGAAACGTATTCCTTGAAGGTGACGGTGAGACTGTTTGTTGTGATGTCAGTGATTATGATATTTCCCATGAAAGGGGAGATTTTTTTAACAGCCGCCTCTTTAGATTTCTCTGTGGATTTCTGTGTGTCTTCTATCACAGGAGGTGTGTTTTTGACAGCAGGCTCAGGCTCCGGTTGTACTTCCGGCTCCACCTGCTTCTTAGTCTTTGGGCAGCTGAGGTCCATCGGCTCCTCTTGGCTGCCAGAATCCATAACCTCATATGTGCATGTGCCGCTGTGGCGTGGACCACTACAGTGGAGGTCCATAGGTTTGTCCTGAGGCGGCGTGACCACTGTGCTGGGGACACTGAAGCTTCTGGAAGTCAGGTAGGCTTTAGAAACACTCCGGTCCTCCGCGGGATCCGATAGCTTCCGCTTGCGGTCGTTGGGAAAAGAAGGGATCCTGATCTGGTCGACGGACGTAGGGGTCAGGATGTTGGTGTCAGCAGCCCATGACGTCATGGGTGAGCTAGCGGTCAGCTGAAGGGGTAAATCGTCCGGTAAATCAGCCTGACCACGAGCCACTTCGGTGTTGTATTCCTCTGCTGTGCTCGGCGAAGGTTTGGAGAAATGTCTGTCCTTCTGGGAACATTTAATGGGATGCTCTGCAGCAGGGGGGGAGCTGCCATTACAGATCTCTTTGGGGATACCGTTTTCTGGGTACTCCAACATTTTGGCTGTGTGTGCTGGATTGTTCTCTGATGGTTTGGTGTTTTGGGCTTTCTCTTCGCTCGATGATTCCCCATGTTTTGTACCCTTTGCTCCGTGAACCTTGTTGCTGTCCATATATTTGCTCATGACAATAACAATGCGTCCATTCTTGTTTTTGTTCTTGATTATCTTCATTTTGCTGCTAATAGCGCTAGGCAGGGTTGCGTCTTTAGGATTGGGTTTAAGGGCATGTTCGCTTTCCGCCTCTTTAACAGCTGGTTTCCTTACCTCCACAGCCAGCTCTTTGACTTTGCTCAAGCAGCCTGTGTCTTTGTCACGAACCCATTTCTGCTGCAGGGCCAGTGGTAAGTTCCAACCAGGATTGGCTGGTTTACTGGCCGCTTCCTGAACATTCACCACCTCTTTGAGCCTCGAAGCCTGTGCGTCATACATATTCGGGTCAGGCTCATAGTGGTGGTGCTTCTTGCTGTTGAGCTGGTAGATGAACTTCTTCTTGCCGTTGGCTAGCTGGTCAGCAGGCACCTCCTGGCTGCTGGGCTGGTACTGATGGTGCTTCTTGCTGTTCAGCTGGTACTGTTGAGCCTGGGGGCGCTGGATCTGGACGGGATCAGACTTGAGGCTACCCTCTGCATCCTGAGATGGTTCCTCGAAACCTGCAGGAATACTGGACCTCCTGGCAAATGATGGCACCTTGAACAAAGAGACAAGACACCAAGTTTAACATGTTTTCATCGAAATCTAGCTGTCAAGAATACAATAAGCCAAATAAAGATATCTTGGGAAAAAGGTTTGTCATTCTGCGATCTCTTTTAGCTTCTTTAATATAAATAAAAATGAGGCTAAAATGGTGGAAAGCCTTAAAGGGGTAATCCAGAGATTTAGTATTGCTCACATATCACTCAGATATCCTGATTTTCTGTCTATAATATATCCATGTCAAGCTCTATAAAGACATGATCCTATTTTTCCCATAATGCAACTACCCATATCACTTTGTTTTTCCCTCCTTATCTGGCAAATCCCAATGCCCTTTAAACTCCATGGACTATAACCTTGGTTAATATAACCAAGGTTTTATGAAATACATTTGCACTCTCCATGCAAGCCCAAGATGAGATAACCCAATGACATCACTCTGACATCACCAGGGTTATTTTCTCAGACTGGTGCCATTATACGTACATTTTCAAAGGTGGAGAATAATGATGAAACTGACTGTTGTGAGGTTGGAAACAAACATGCTACAGCTAAAATGCACAAACCTGTATGCTAAAATGCAGATAAAACTAAAGCTTCAGAAATCAAAATAAACTATCCAATCAGTGCCCATCGTACGACCTCCCTCCCACCATCTTGTCCCCTCCCCCTCCTCCTGGACAGGCTGACCCCTCGGGCCGTCAGAGGGGCAGTGCAGCGGAACGCTCAAGACGCTTTGGCTGTGACCTTAGGTCAGAGAAGTGCCACCAGACATGTCACGCTTTATCCCTGATCGCTGGCCACGTGTGACTCTGGCAGAGTGGTATGCCTCTTAAGGAGTGACACTGCATAGCAATCAGCTCAGAGTCTCTCAAAATATATAATCACATTTGGCTCAGAATACAGTCCTGTGAAGGCCTGAGCTAAGATAGTCAAAGCACGACTAGAGTGCTACTTTCAGCCATCTATTTTAGTCTTGAGAAACATTTGCAAACAGGGAAATGAAAGAAAACATTCAGACATTACACATTCACTTGGTGTAAAAAGACCCTAGGAAAACAAGAAAAACGAAGCAAGACACTGTTTTGCATATAAAGCTATTTAGCATAAAGAAATAATGAACATGCAGATAAAACGAGTGCACTCAAGCAGCGCTTACGTAACCTCAGGCAACAAACCCAGTTTCATGATGAGTGTGGGGAGAAATCCAGCTGTAGAACCCCATCCTCTCTTTCAAAGACATCTATAAATAACCCCGACCACAATGACAGTCGCTCAAAAACACCTGACAGGACCCCTCCCCTTATGGCCTCTCGCAGAGTGGAACTTGCAGAAAGGCTCAGGACAAGCAGGACATTTCCACAGAGACTATTATGATTCATCAGTGATGAAGATGATAATTACCTGCAGTAAAAGATGTTTTGGTTTCGGCCCCCGTTTACGATATCCCATCAGCTGCTCCTGCCTCTCTCTGTGAAAACAGAAGATAATTACATTTTCTTGCACCATATTTACCTTCTATAGACAACATCTCATCTGACAGACAGTGTTTCACCTTTCTCTATTAAAAATCTATGTACATCACATAGAAAACGACAGGTTTGACATTTTAAGATTAGTTTTCTTACATCTATTCAAGGTCAAAAGTGGAATTTTGATTTGAAGGGCTAATGAATGCCCGCATGTGACCTGCTGCAAAGCATTGTGGTCCTTATTTGCATAGCTCTCCATGGTAATCGGCCCATTCCATATTCTCATTATCCTGGAGAAATTCAATTAAGGCTACAGCAGGGAGAATCTCTCCCTGCCTTTCAAACATCCTCCCTCCTTCAGCACGTCCTTCTTCTTACATTCAGTCTCTAATTAGGGTCATGAGGTAGGGACGATATGGGAGAAATACAACATTGTGGAGCACTTCTGGGATGTGTGCTGCAGTTGAAAACATGCAAACCACCATGCTGTCTGCATGGCAATTGCTAAACTCTGAAAATGTGGGGCGATAAATAGCAGAGAAATAACAAACATCTCTCGGAGCAGGTTTTATTGAGGACAGAGAAAGGGAAACCTGTTATTGTAGTTGCAGAGACGAGACTAAGCACTGGGCTCTCTGTGACGTATTGCTCCCTGATATAAACCTTGACTCATCATTGGCTCATAAATAACCAGCGGTGGGTGAAGGCCGGCATCACCGGGCATGCGTAAAGCCCAGCCTATTGTCGGCTACAGATGTTCAAACTATCAGAGCTGCCAGAAAATTGCCACTATAAACAGTCTACATTTTAATGCTATAATGTGTGCGATTTCAAACAGCGTCCAATGGGGTGACCCCTATTCACAGAAGATTTGGCAATTACAGCCTCGCTTGTTGGATCCCCTCCCCCATCCTCTGGGAGCAGAGAGGAATCCACACACACGGCACAGAGGCAGCACTCCATGACCATCAGCACAGAGCCAGGCGCACACACACACACACACACACACACACAGCCAGGCAGGGAGGCTGTGGGGGGAATATGAGAGCGGTACACTGGAAACGCTGGAGAGCACTGCGTGTCAATTAGCCTTTTCAGAAATGCGAATTCCTTTCCCCAGCCATCATGTCTTTACCCAGTCCCATGAGCGGCCTGCTGGCCTGCAGAGAGAGTACATCTCACGGGCCTCGTGGGTCCAGCAGCCCAGATGAGATGTGGTTATGCACGCGCCACAGGGCTAAAATGACAGCAGCATTTGTATTCATTAGCATCTAAACCCCGGAGCTTGACATTTATGTGTTTCTGATTATTTTGCAGGCCTCTCTTAAGCCTACTCTTGACTCAAGATTGAAAGCAGGTCAACAATTTATGCATCCAAGGTGAGATAATCTGTTTCCACAACAAAATAAAGGTGGTTGTCGCATGTGATAGGCTAGCGTTGCTGAGCGGTTTCCTCCTGAGTGGAAAACACTGTATGAAATCAGCCTGATACAGTAAAGCACAGCTGGGCCTGATACTGCTAGTGATGAGAATCCCATCAGGCAGCAGCTTGGCCTCCTCACATGAAACCACAACAAACATGCTGTCTAATTCAGCACCTGTCCTGCTAAGGCCTTACAGCTGCAAAGCAGATTAACTGCTACAAAACATATGAACATAAACAAATATTTGTAGTTTGGTCCCCATGGAGGGCATTGCTTTTCTGTTCTCACTGCTCTGTCATGCATCTTCTGGGGGGAAAAAGGGGGCATCTTCAGCGCCTTTTGTGGAACTGGGTCAGGGCACGCATACAGGACTCTGGTTCCTGACGCAAACTCACGTAATATGATGATCATTTCATACAATTTACGTCTTATTGCACAAATCCATGCGTTTCCAATCGTTCCATTAGAGTGATTTAGGAATTCTCACTACCACATCCCCAGCCTTTTCCCCAGGAGACAGTCCTGTGGGCAGGGGGAGAGGGCGAGGGGGATGGATCAGTGATAGAGTTACTGGAGCGCCCCTCCTCCCATGCCCATATATGGTCACGGCTGAACTGGAGGCTGCGCGGCCTAGTCCGAAGTCCACATCTCTCTCACCTGTGTTGAAACGCGACGAGGAGACGCGGGTCAAGGATGTTTTCCTCAGGCTCCCATGTGTTGTATCTGCGGAGAGGAGCAAACAACTGTCAGAGCCATCACGTGCACACTTCCTTTTTCTAACTGACGCACAGGCCTCGCAAACACACACGCGCACGCACGCGCACACACATTCCCACATCTTCACTGTAACTGTGCAGAGTGGACAGGTGAGACAGACCTCCAGTTTAATGCCCAAGGACGTGTTTTTGCTGATTTTTTGTTTTTACTTCAAGATTTAGAGCGTATATAACAATTCTCAGGCACATTCCCGCTGCAGCAAATCAACCATGAGGGCAGAGCAAAAACTGTCAAACAAACATTGCCTGTCGCCTATATGCTCTCCAATCGCTCCTCCAGTAGTAACATACAGTCGGCCATTTTAGCACCACTGTCTCGTAAATTCGCTGGCAGAGCAGAAATAATTAAAACGGGATTACATGGCTGTGCCTACCCCCTTCCCTCGCATAAATTAGTGAAGGCATCCGCGGATACACTGAAACACATATACCGAGCGCGCTCTCCCAGTTTACACACACACACACACACACACACACACACACACACACACACACACACACACACACACACACACACAGTGTGCGCGCACGCCCTTGATGAATGGCATTTTGAAGTAACAATATTTGATTTAGTGGCAAAATGATGCATCTTTTCTCTGCGCCCGCTCAATGTCTGGAAACGTTACATTCTGACTTACTTGGGAGACCAGCCTCGCCACTTGACCAGGTACTCTATCTTGCCCTGTGATGGTGGAGAAAGAGGAAAAAAAATGTTGGTGAGGCTCATGTCAAACGCCAATATTACGACGTCCGGAGCGCGTTTGCAAACGTGCTCCCTCTCTGTTACCTTGCGGATGCGCTTCTTTTCGATGCCCTCTACCGCAAAGACGTGCTCTCCGGCGGCAGGGAGCTCCATTCTCGCCTGGATCAGATCGCCGGGGACGGGGGAGTAGGTGAAATGTTGGCTACGCACCGTCGATGTGCCTTCCGCTCGGTGCGTGCTGTGCGCGCTTGGTAGTTTTCCAGTAGTATCCAAATCGAACCGTATTCCCTCCACCACTCCTCCTCTCTCTCTCTCTCTCTCTCTCTCTCTCTCTCTCTCTCTCTCACTCTCGCTCGCTCGCTCGCTCGCTCTGCACAATCCTGGCTCTGAGCATACAGATATTCACAGAAGTGCGGCTGCGAGCAGCTCTTTTCGTGCAATAGCCTCCACTCGGTGCATGACGTCAGGAGGGGAGGGGGAGGTGGAGACCTTGCACAGAGGTTGGGGTTTATCTCGTGCGTACTGGACTGCAGGAGGGATGTCTGGAAATTCAAATCAGCCACTATGTTACTGTCACATATGCATAAAATCCACTTGTTTTATTGTGTCTTTCGACGTCGAACGTCGAACTCCTCCTCCAACAGTTGACTAACTGTTCATGAAAAAACACAGCGGTTGGTTCAAGTGCATATCGTGTGTGGGTGTTAATTAACAAATGCATTTGCAACAGATGCATATTCTGCTATTAAAATGAACACATAAATAAGACAATCTGTTACAACTGCAGCAGACATGTTAATGCTGCAGAAGCGCACCTGGGGGAACTGGAAATGACTGGTTTTCTTCTGTCTTCAAACCTAACCTCCACATCAGTCGAGAATAGTTTTATCAGGAGACTTGTTTAACAATGCACCAGCAAAGATAGTCTTCTGGGCTCGAAAGTGTCAGCAGTGTGTCACCAAAGCTTGTTTATCGCTTCTAACTGGCTGGCTGATGAAAGACAAGTTCCCCTTTTATTTCCGATCCCCTTAAAGCAGCACAGTTGTGGATGTGCACACGGAGGCTTCCAGTTCGATCTGCTGACTGCGCCGTGCAAATATAGGTCAGCCACATTCTGATCGTCAGACCAGTGCCTTGTCCTCTGGGCTCAACAGCTATTAATTTGACACACAGCAGAGTTGCTGTGCTGCCCTCGGTATACCTGTGGCAACTTTTTAATGGTGAGCTCCCTCACTGCCAGGGCGCTCAGCTCGTTTCCCCTAAAAAACAACATTACTGCCTGTTACTGCGTATTATAGTGGTTGTCTATCTGCATCTTGACAATTTAAATCCAAAAGCATAAACCACATCGCCAGTGAGCATGTACCCTGTGCTGTAAATGTCATCCGCATTAAGTCACTTGGATTTATGGGGACTTAATTGGAAACATGGGAGAAAATGCAAAAACATCATCAAAAACATGTTTCTGTGCGTAAACTGCGATTGGAGCGCACGGTCGCCATCCAGAAAGGGGCCATTCGTTTGAGCATGTCGCGCTAATGGCGTCAAAAGAGAAGTAAATCAGCCAAAACCCGATGCTTGTCTTGCTCTAAAAATAATTCAGCACCACAAGGGTTAATATGAAGCCTGTAAGCAGAGCGGCAGCGGCCAGCCTATTAAATACAGGCACGATATATCTCTGCCCTGCCATATAAGGCAATGGACAAAAAGCGCCGAAATACAGCATTTTCCACTCATTCATTCCCGAGTTTCGCTCCTGAACTGGGTGCAGGAAGGGGTTAAGACTCTGTCGGTCGCAAACATGCTCGATTAAAACTCCAGATTTTCGCCTTATTTCTGTTTTTTTCCAGTGCCCTTCAGCCGCGGCCAGGGAGCGCATACGCCCTGCTTCCCTAGCAACAGCATGAAAGGAGAGAGAGAGAGAGAGAGAGACAGAGAGAGAGAGAGAGAGAGAGAGAGAGAGAGAGACGGAGAGAAACACACACACAAACACAGAATTTAAGTTTGTGATAAACAAACGAGCTCTTGATAAAATGGCACCAAGCAGCTGTCGTTTCCTCAAACATTATTGCATCTTTGGGATAGAACTTATCGAATCGAAACGCAGATCCAAAAACAAACAGGTCTGAGAGCTTTAGAGAGCAGAAATTGGAGTTGGAGGTGTTCTGTTTACTCAGCAGGTACCCAAAATACAAATTATGTATCATTTTGTGTTTGCACTGACGGGAATGACGCCTGGAGTCTGCGTCAAGACAGAGATCATCATTTAGAAAATCCTCTGACTCAGACTGTCGGCGTGATCTGATCACAGCTCGATATAATGATGAGAAAGCTGAATGTATTTGGAAATACTTCCCCAAAATCAATAGACTTTTATCAGAGCGGCTTTCAATCAATTGATAAGTGGAACAGCGTCACCCACACGCCGAGTGGCGGGGTTTTTCTTAATTTACAGACAGCACGGAGCCATTAGAAAGCATTCGTTCGCTCTTTAAAATATTCTTTTCGTGTGTCGGTGAGATTCATACTGACAGAAGCGCCTCACGATTAGCTCTTATTTCCACATCAAACCATTAGAAGCACTGAGATGGGTCAGTCTCACCTCCTTTAAAAATGTGTGTCTAATATTTACTGCGTTGTTAATCCCAGGTCTGTGTGCGCCTTCTCAGGAATGCGCTCAGGTGAGTTCACGTCCCCTTCTTGCACTTGTTCACACCTGTGACAAGACGCTGATTAAAAAAAAAAAGTCGCTGACAGGTGAACGACCTTTTTTTCCCTCGAGAGGTTCGATTGCCCGACAGATGAAATCAAACTCTGCAGGCTATAAAAAAATGAAAATTAAAAAAAGACACAAAACTAACGTGTTCAACAAGGCTGCTTAAAATCTCCCGATCATGTCGTTTGGTTGAGAATTAGCTGGGAAAGCACCTCAATCCCACATTTAAGAGACGCTTCTGCTGCATTTCTTCCTATTTTTCTGCAGCTATTTGCGGTGTGAAAATGCCTCCAAATGAGCAGTAAACACGGACTACTCTATAAATGTCAAAAACTCTCCTCGTCTCCTACTTTCTGGAATTTAAATTGTAGACTTTTTTTTGTTTGTTTAAAAAAATGCTCCATAAGTGCTTTTGCAGAAACCTTTCAACGTTTATTTTGTCCTTGCTGCCGCCCCTCAAGGTCACATGAGCTGTTATCTAAAACAAGAGGATAAACTCAGGGTCAGCCAGTCTGTTTTTTATCTCCTGCTCAGAGGGACTCTTTTCGAACAATCTCAACCTGCCTGCTCTGCTGTGTGTCGATGCATTCTATAATTACACGCAGGAAAGAGAGCATTTATTTGTTGCAAAGGCAGGAAATATTTAACACCGCAAGTTTTGTCTGTGAGTTTAAAGGAGGTAGACCTGGGTGTGATTTCCACACAGTGAAGGAGTGCAGACGGGATGATTATGAGTGCATGAAAGAATGTTTGTGCAGTATAGTTATGTGGGTGTAAATGTAGGAGGGCCAGGGTCAGGCTAAGTCCTGATCTCTGGTCCGGTCTCAGCAGGAAAGCTATAGAGCTCAGCCTTGTGACCTCTTGTTTTTCATTGCAACACCAATTTCTTTCCTCATTTTCCCTCTCTCTGCCTCTCTCTCTCGCACACACCCTGCATGCACACAGCTGGCTCACACTCCACAAGAAATCCACAAAATGGTGGCTCAGGAGGGGGAAAGCCAGGAGGCCTCCCCTCCTTGGCACCCGCCACCCACGGTGCCAAGAGTGCCAACTGAGGGAATGAGGAGATGAGGGGAATGGAGGAGGGATGCTTGGGAAAGTGCGGTTGATGTGGAGGGTGGGGGGTGGAAAGAGGGGCAGAGGGAGGATGAGAGGGACAAAAAGGAGACAGGGGAGAAAGGTCTCTGCTCTGGTCATGGACGAGCATCCGATTCATTCCTCCACAGCGACGAGGAAAAAAAGGAGTTGATTGGTTTAAGGGACAGAATGCAAGGACAGGGTGGAGAGGAGGGGCGGAGGGTATTACAAAAATGTTAAGAGGGCCCTGCAGCCATTCTCACGGCGCTCAGCGGGCGGTCATTAAACTCCGCTATCAAACAGGCTGATGTGGTGAAGACACGCAGACGAAACATGCGCACAAATGGCAAAGAAGACACAAGAGGGAAGGTTCGCGCTGCTGCTGAAAGCACGGGATGGAACAGAAGCTCTTTAATTAGCTACTGTAAATATGCTGTATGATTACAACTTACAAGTCTATTCAGGCTAATTATGGTGGAACAATAGCGATCCCTTTCCAGAGGCTGCAGAGCTTCAGGTGCTAACACAGAAATCTCCCGCTTCCTTTGTCTGCCCCTGACATATGTTTAATTATGATAATTGTAACAAATGAAAGCTATTAGGAAGCTATTCATCTTGGCGCTGTAGATTTTAATGCACTATGAAGATAGGGTGGGGAGGTGTGTGTGTGTGTGTGTGTGTGTGTGTGTGTGTGTGTGTGTGTGTGTGTGTGTGTG
>JBBMOE010000066.1:642869-669630 GCA_037975065.1 Chaetodon trifasciatus | reverse complement strand
TGTGTGTGTGTGTGTGTGTGTGTGTGTGTGTGTGTGTGTGTGTGTGTGTGTGTGTGTTGGGGGGGGCAACGGAAATTCCTCCTCCAGTGTCATTGTCACGGCCATTGTTGCAGCGAGGCGACAGGTCTGCAGAAAGGGGTGCTCCTCTGCCAGGGTGGGCTCTCCTACCCGGCCTCCCTCCCTCCCTCCTCTTCCCCTCCTCGCCCTACCGCCTGTTTGCCTGCAAGGTTGCCGTCGTGTGGGGTTCAACCCCACCACCACCACCACAACCACCACCATACGCTTCCCCCATTGATCCCCCTTCCACCCTGCAGCCTGAGCAGGGGGTGGTGGGGTGCAGGGAGCCTGTGAGAGAGGGAAGAGGAGGAAGGGGGGGGGGCTTTACGCAGAGCACCAGGCTTACAGGGGGGTGAGGGTCGAGGCCAGGGGAGGAGGGAGGAGGTGGTGCAGTGGAATTCTGGCAGAATGCGGCTGAATGCACGACTTGTCGATACTGTATTGAGTTGCAGCGCAATAAACGAGGATGATGGCATAGATGTTTGACTGCTGGGGAGGCGCGCAGCTGTGCCCTCCCGTTCGTGCACGGTGCTGCTGTATGCTGAAATTATTCATTCACTGCCATCAATGATAGATACTCCACAGCTCTGTGCAGGAAATCACAACAGTGAGCTTGTACATGAGGCACAATAGTAAGCGCACAATGGTACGCCCCAGAGAACAATGGCTGAATAATCCGCTGTATAATTGTGTGGATTTTTGTCCGACGTGAGGCAGAAATGATTCCCTCTGGATGGCGGGATGGTGTGGTTATTTTCATCGGCGTGGAGACCTCGCAGTCGCAGACACAGCTCTTGCTAAATGCGCCTGTGACCCAGTGTTCAGATTTAGCTCCCTGCAGTCTAATGCCATGCTAATGATGAGTGACGCAGGCCCTTATCCTGAGAGCCCTTTCCTCCTCTCCCCTCCCCTCCCTCCCCCCTCCTCCATCTCCAGGGAACAGCTTATTTGCCTGTTTTTAATTGCGTTTTAATTTACATGTAAGCCTGGAAGCACCGTGATGAGGAGCGGTCTTTCTTCCTCCTCCTTCTCCTTCCCTTTTTTTCCCCACCACCTCATGAACTGTAGCTTTTACAGAAGAGAGAGGACGCCAGTTTGAGCAATAACAAATGAACACAACAAACCATGGCAGGCCTGCCACCAGGCGCAGGTTCCTCTTTATGAGGTCAACACCGGTTCAGAACCAATCAAGTGTTCAGGGCAGATAGAGACAGGACACAGAGGGAGAGAGCAGGAGGGGTAAAGGCAGTGTTGCAGGTTGATGATGTAGATGAAGCGGCCATCTCTCCATCAAAATGTAATAAGAGGACGAATGGACAGTGAGCTCACAGACAGACAAGTTTAATGTGTTCGTCTATCTATATGGAAATTCAGCCATGCAGGCGTTCACCCGCTGCTTCTTCGTCTTTTATCATAATTCACTTTGGGTTTTTGATTGGCTGCGTGGAGAGCAAAGAGAAGGAGCTTCAGAGGAGGAGCTGAGAGATAAAGCCAGCTTTCTCCACTTGAGCAAAGAACACAACAGGGATTTAAGATTTGTATTAAATTTAGAAAGATAATCGAGGCCCTTGCATTTCCTGCACACACACACAAAAAGGGTGACAATCACTCAGAAACTGCCATCCACAGCACAATATAAACCAAGACTTTGCAAATCTATATTATCTATTGTTTTCCAGATCATGCTCTTTTTCCTGCTCTCCCAGGCGGTCTCACTGTTTACATCTTCTGCATTCACATTTGAATAAAACCACCCTACATTATGGAGAACTTCTTAGACAGTAAGCCACTATACCCACATGACTGTCTAATCACCCCCAACTCCCACACTGATGGCCTGAGGCAAGCCTGTCAGGACTCATACAGGCAGAGCTGGCAGTGTGTGCGTCACTCATCGCCCTGCCACGCGCGCCACACATCATCCACTCAACACAGGAACTCAGTGTGTGTCGCAGGTACTGCAGCTCACCACATCAGAGCAAAACAGGCTTCTTCCTGATCACAAAAGCACAGACAGCCCTTTGTCTGCTGCATGTCCTGCACTGCCCCCCTGTGCTGTTGTCATTGTGTCAGTCCTGCATTAGATCGTCTGCTTACTCAAATACTTCAATATGTAGGTTTAATGTGGAGAGAAGAGCTTCTCTCACCGAGCCCGAATGATGGAAACGTAGCAATCATAGCAAATAAGATCACACATGCACAAACTTCTACACATGAACCCATTTACTTGTTGCATCTGTCAGGTGACAAGCATGATTCTGGCATGTTTTCTGTTCCAGTTGAAGGATTTAATGTTCTCACTCGGCCTCTTGCAGTGAGTGATGGGCTCCTACATGAACGCACAATTTTCTGCTGAAACCTAAAAGAGGTTTTGGTAATTTCTCAGAGGAGATCTCGCTTTAAAACTGGGATGAATGTGATTGAAAAGTGAGTGATTTTAGATGTAGTAAGTGTTTTAACAGCATTTCATCAAAGGATTGGTTCCCTGTCTTACAACGATACTCAAATGCCCTCATGTGCATTGAAAGAGCAATTAGTTGCTGTAATTGTTCCTCCTCTTCATGGTGGCTCCAAAGAGATTCCCTCCTAACAAGGTCCGCAGTCCTTGTTGTGTGCAAAAAATGCTTTCTCAAGTTTCGCCAAAGTCAATTTGAAGCTTCAGCAGTCTGAGTCAAATCAAGTGGGAATCTTCCAAAGTTTAAGTGGTGCAATTTCCCTCTTTTTCTCTCCCCAGTGTTTCCCAGCTGAGCTCAGGGGACAGTTACACAAAAAGAGAATATTATTGGAAAAACACAGTCATTTTGGAAGATGCCAATTTCATTTCACTCAGTCAGACTAATGAAGCCTTATGTTAGAACTGGCTGAACTTCTAAATGCACTTTTTACCCACTACAGTAACTTTCACTGTGCATGTGGGCATGTCAGTATTGTTTTAAGAAAGATCTGAAAAACTCTATCCTCCTCTAATTATATTTCAGTGTGAATTTGGTCCTAACTACACTGCACTTCTAAGAATCCACCAATATGATCATAACTTCACCTGACCTCTGGAAAAAAAGAAAAAGTGCACCTTGAGCTCAGCTTCTTTTTGTCAAACAAGACCAAGAAAGAACTTCCAGGCTTAAATTTAGCCCAGTTTAAAAGCCGTCCACTTTACTAAAACCATGCTTATTGAGTGATATGAATGCATGCAGATTTCTCAGTGAAGCCTCCACATGAAGCGGAATCTCTCACAACCGCACACACAGATCAGGGTCTCTAGAAAAGCCTGATTCAGCAAAGCTTAAGAAAATTCACCAGCTCCGTCTTTGTCAGACAAAAGACACACAGAGAAGATTGCCTCGCTTACACCAGACATCCCATGTGTTCCAATTCGATATGGTTTCTCCATGATATATCTCTCTTGTCCTCATGTGATGGTTATTTAAAGGGAGAGCCATGGATTTTCTCCCCCATACAACATAATGGCAAATCAATAACGCAGCCCATACGGGGAGAGTGGGCATTTCATAGAGAGGCCTAAAGGATGGGAGATCAAATTGGACTGGAGTTCCGGCAAGGAAGGAATAGATGAATTTTTAAAATGCATTATGAAAATAAATATTCCTTCATTCTTGCCATTGATGGAGTTGCATGCAAAATTTCTCACAATCATTATGTCACAAGGTGAGATTTGCCTTCTGAAATCAAGGAATAAATCCACTGTATCACTTTAAAATTGGACTTTTTTCCTAATGGGTTTCCTTTAGTGCGTGTGCAGCTGTGGATGTGTATTTATTGTGTGTGCTTACACACATGTGGAGCAAGAGGGCGAGTACGCTGATGTGCCTGCAAGGCCCCTGTGGTGTGTGCACACACACTTAAACATACTTATGTGTGTTTTTCCCATGGCAAAACCTGTCAGCCGGCAGACGTCTGACATCATGCTCTGAGCAAGGAGGAGGTTTTCCAGTGCCTGTGTTACAGTATCTGTGTGTGTGCGTGTGTGCACGCGCGGGTGTGTGTGTGTGTGTGTGTGTGTGTGTGTGTGTGTGTGAGCGTGTGTGTGTGTGTGTGTGTGTGTGTGCGTGCGCGCGGGTGTGTTTTTTTAGGAGGGAAGAAGGAGGATGGTTGTTATCATGACTTATGGATTCAACAGCAGTTTCCTACTGAGCAGAGAAGACGGGAATGGTTACATGGAGGAATGCAGTTGGTTTTTTCTTCAGAGCGGAGGGGTTTACAGGAAGGGACAAGAGGATGACAAGAGGATGGAATTTAAGGAAAATAAGGAAATGAATCTCCACCAACCACCAGGAAAAGCAAAAACCACAGAGGGGAAAGATGTCAGAAGACAAGAGCCTGGAGGTCCTCTGTGTTTACACTTTCCATCCTGTCAGTCAGTGCCTCCTCCATCGTCTTTATCTCTGACACAGCTGGCAATCCCTCAATGACTCACTGCTCTCTGAAGTGCTCCAAACCTGGCTTTGCTGGAGGAGGAGGAGGGGAGAGTTGAGGATCGACAGAAAATCCTGCTTAATCATTCCCACCACCGCCGCCACAATCTCCGCAGCCGATAGCCTTTAGGTATGAAAGGATGTGGATGCTGTGGGTGGGAAATAAGGGAGTAACACTTTACATCCAGATATAGTGACAGCTGAAGTAACACTTTGTGACTGTTCATCTTTACCCACGCTCCCACACTGACAAAAGGAAGGTTGTCTTCCTTGTGTCCCAAGTTGGAGAGCCCTCATCAGGGTGAAGCTCTTGCCAAACTCCTTGGGTTGAGGTTGGGACTGGTTTTCAAAGAGCTTCTTTTGTGTTCACACAGGCTGAGAAGACAGGATGACTAACAAGCTGTCAGCGCAATCCAGTTTTCTCAGTGTGAACAGTCAGATCAAACCTGAAAATGGCTCAGACATGCAACATTTCTGCATATGAACAATACACAGAAAAATAAACCTTGCCCTACTCCATGCACACATGCACACGCATGCAAGCACACACACCCGGCAGTGGCTAATGAAGAGCTGAAGTGTTTTGTAGACGGCACTGCGTCACTCTTCACACCTTTGCAAAAACACATACACTGTGCAAATGTGAATTTAAACACACCAGATGCACGCACACAAAGCCATACATGCAAATACTCATCAGTGCTGTGGCTAAATGTGAATTATAGAAGATGCTTTTCCCGAGTGAACACACACACACACGTTGACCAAATCTTACCTCAAGCCTTCACTGTAAAATGTAATAATTTACATTACAGGGACTTGCCTTTTGTCCCCATAAGGGAGGCTAGTCCCCACGATGTGACTGTGTAAATTTATGTCCCCACAATATGATACAAATCCCTGCACTTGCACAAACACACGTCTGTAGATGCTGTACTGCCTGGGTTGAGTCTATCAGAGCAGAGGATGAAAAAGGGCTGGGATGTGTGATGTTAATCTAACACTTTTGAGCTCAAGAGCGAGCACAGTAGCTGATCTCACACTCACACCTTTCTATCTTCCCACCGAATCTGACTTATCACATATACAGGCACATGCACATGCACATCCACAGGCAGGCAGGCATGTATGCACACAGGGGGCCGTTCATTGTAGTTTTTTGTTGCTCTGTTTGTCATTACTCACTGTCAGTGGGAAAAAACAACAAAATAGCTGGCTGAAAAAAAAAATATACAAAATGAAATTTCTGCAAAGACGAGCTTCTTCTTGTTTCTGGATGCAGCTCGCTGATTGAATAGAGAGGAGAAATCATGCTGGACTGTCTCCATGCATGGGGGCCCTCCCAAGATTGGTTGGACCCCTAGGAAGGTCCTATTCCACGAGCTGTCCCTGCACACACACTATAGACACAGAGACATCTTTCTGGTTATCATGTATACAAGTGCAAACAAAGACACCTCTCACTAAACACACACACACACACACACCATCCTCTTTATTATACTAGTTGTCATCTGCTCTCTCATTCTTCTGCAGAACTGCCAGATCGTGTTGTTTATACCGGATCAGCACAGCACACACACACACTATGAGCTATGAGCACATGTTTGAAAGCCGAAGAGAAGATCAAGGCTGTTTTAGAGCCACATACACAAGTCTGCTCATTTTCTGCAGGCCTCTGTGAAAAGTCAAAGGCGTCCGGTCAGAAGTGAGAAAATAGAATGATTCCGCACACATTATAATTATTTCCACACCACTCTAGCTACGTGACAGCGTTTCATTCAGACTGCTTCTGCAAGACAATACCAGCTCTGTAGATGTCTCCCCAAAATCCCTTAATGTGGCTGCTTTTTCTGGAGAGGAGCCACTTGAGAAAAATGATGCTGTTAAGAGCATAAGAAAGAAGGTGCACCATCGGGAATGAGATTGGAAAAAGTGAAAAACTGAAATTAAAAAAAAACAAAAAACTAGCAACTGGAATGGGGGATGGAAAAATACAGCAAGAAGGTCTTAGAAAATACACTGAAATGCAACGTTTTTGTATAGGATGTATTAATCTGATGATCATTTCCTGAACCCAAGAGAATCAAAACCCACTGGCATGTTTTAAAATTGAAATTCAAATTAATTTCGAACTCAAAGCTCAGAAGAAAGCATGTTGCTGTCAAAATGTCAGTTCCTGGGATAAAGACTCAAACTGTCTCACACATAAGAGCATAAAAATATTTACAATCATAGTGCAGTAACACACATAAACCCTGTCCCTGCTTTCCATTCTGTATACTAACGTATAATGTTTTCTGCCATCTTTAACAAAATCAAAAATGACTTTATATTCCTGAAAAATTTGAGGAGCTTCATCGTTTCCAAAGCTGATAATGCTTCTGAACCACCCCCAGAAAGTACAGTTGCTACACAAAGTCTAATGAACGGCCCACTTTAACCAACAGATTGATAGTAAATGGCTGGTAAACTCCAGAGAGTAAAACGACCGGAGTAACGATGCAATAAAACCGATGCTGGGCCTCAGTCGCATGACCCAGAGTTTGACTGCATTTGTCTTGAAGGTATTGATTGAAGTGGCCATATGAATGATTGCATCAGTTGGATTATTGATGGACACGTGGAGAAGGAGTGTGTAATTTAACAGTCCCTCGTGTGTGCTCTGGTCACCCTGATGGCTATCAGCAATAAACACAAGACAGATAGAGACGGGCTGGAGATCAATGTCTGGGTCTTACATTTCAGATCAGGAAATCATGGCATGTGACATGAGTTCATGGAGAGTAAAGGTCCATTCTGGCATATGTGTGTGTGTGTGTGTGTGTGTGTGTGTGTGTGTGTGTGTGTGTGTGTGTACTTGTACTTGCTACATAGAGGTGTTTTTTAACCACAGTGTGAGAACATTTTTGGAAAGTGACTAGGTGACTTCAGACTAGGCTTTAAGAGTTGGTTAGGTTTAAATTAGGATAAGGTTTGGGTTTAGGCCTTTAGCTGTGATGGGTAAGGTTAGGGTAAGGGGATAGGGAACGCAGCATGTCAGCGAGGGTCCTCGTAAGTATAGAGTACAAGTGTGTGTGTTAATTTGTGCACAATTTATAAATACTGCGATGTTCATATGAGAAGTCTACAATTCTATCAAACGGGGCCAATTCTTCTTCATGTGGACTAGTTTTCCGTCATGTTTACATGTCACACTTCTTTTTCCCTCCGGGCCTGTGTGTGGTGACCTCCTCCATCATCTGCAGCCGAGGATGACTTTGATTCCCATTTCATCGCCTCATCTCATCCATCTCTCTTGAGCTCTCCATTGTCTGAGGCATGCATTTAAATGACAGTGATACATACGCTGCATTACAGAGACAAAGGGTCGACACGGCCTCAGTTTTTACCTGCATTAAAAAAGAAAAAAACCTGACAAAACCTTATGCCATGGCTCAAGCTCATGGCGCTGCATAAAAAATTCACGGGAGAGGGGAAATTATCGGCCCCCTCTTTAACAGCAGCACCCAGAGACTTAGCTGGCTGAGGTGTGTGTGAGGATCCCATTAAAATGCACTACAGAAAATGAGATTTGGGGGAGCCCTGTGAAAAACCATGCATGTAATCATCTCTCTTCCCCTCTCAGTTTATCTGCGAAGGATTTGGAGGAGGCTTTGGTTCCCCACCCTCCCTGCCCCTCAACCTCCCCCTGTACTACACATTAATATTCATAGAGAAGATTCTCTCCTTGCTGTCTGTAGCTGCCTGTAGCCCACAGACTTGGCTTATTAGGAATCTAAAATATGGCTAGCAGACTCTCTGTAGGGAGAGGTTATTGTGATTTTCATGCACTGCCCGTGTGGACTGATAATGTTATGACTCCTCCACACTATCTGTGTTGTTGTGTTTGTGAGTCTTCAGTTTTACTGAAATATCACACTTAACTTTGTAAATTGGTGCATTGCCTTGTGCTGAACAATAGCATGTTCACAGTTCAGTGCTACCGTGTGAGTTCATAGACTGACTTAGTTGATCTTGTGGCTTGTTTTGGTCAAAGCCACCATGGCGGAGTGAGTCAGAGTGAAACAGAGTGCTCCAGTTTGCCTTTCCTGCTTTGGTTCATGATGAACATTATTGAGAGAGAGAGAGAGAGAGAGAGAGAGAGAGAGTGAGAGAGAGAGGAGGTGACTCATGCCTCCCATGAACAGCTTCAGTAATTACATGCTCAAAGACATTAAGTCCACCTTGCAGATCTCTGAACAACAAGCTCCACAATGCCTCCACCTATTACAGCATTTCTTTTCCCGTCAGAGTCACCTCCATGTGTGTTTTCTCCACACTTATTGCAAAATATAACTAATTTCCAAGCTCCCGTCTCTCCTCATACAGCATGCAGCATGCAAAGTTTCCACCTGTCTCACAGTCACAGTGCTGCACATAAGCAACATATCTTAAATATTAGGAAGATCTAGAACTTTAAATGTAAATCAAAACATTTTGTTATTGCATATTCCCATGAATGCAAGTCATATAGATGATTTTAAAAGGATTTACGGGGGCATTTTGCTGTTATCTGACACCAGAGATAGACAGGAAATGTGGCTCACATGCAACAAAGATTGAGATGACATGGTGTGTGTGTGTCTTAAACCACAAGCAGCAAGGACGCACAATCATAAATGCTTTTATGCACGCTTATGGCTAAAAGTTGGTAAAATGTGTTTAACTGCATAAAAATAGCATTTAATGTGATACACTGCAAAACAGAACCCAAGTCGATAACACACGTAAATGGTCAAACTGTTGGTCAAAGCTTCTGCAAACATTTGCCTGTACCCTAACTGACCCTCTTCTCCAGAATACACTGAAGTGAGTAGAGTGCAGTCTCTCTCTCTTTCTCTCTCTCCTCTTTCACATGTAAATTAGTCTTTAATCTCCGCTGCTCTAATAGACAACCATGGCAACAGAGGCAGGCCTAATGAGGCAGAGGCGCAGGTTAAAATCAGCCTGCATGCTACCACCATTCGCACGATCAACAGCTTAAATGCACACACAATCACTCATGCCCACGCACATATTCTCACGTGCACACTCACACCTACATGCAAACATTGCACAGATGTGTATATCCACTCTTGCATTATAGCACTGGAGAATTACAGTTTAAACACCGTGACACTTGCATGAATAACAAACTTCTGTTGCTCATTGTATTACTGTATGAACAAAAAACAGACCAGTGAGCCCAAAGCTTCCATAAATGTTCATTTGTAGGTTGTAAATTGAGAAATAAAGAGCAAACTGCAGTTTAAATTCAAAGCTGGAGCCTTTACAAGCTATTTTTGTTAAGCAGTTGTCTGAATAATTAGACAATCCACTCAAATGAAGCATGAAATTAATCATAGACTGACAAGAAATGCGTTCAATCTGTATGAAACAAAGCATGGCACGTATGAGGAAAAGAAATCATGAGAGGGAGTCGTCTAGAAGATATGAAAGAAAAAAAATAGCCGAAGACATAACTGACCACAAACACATGCAACTTAGTCCACTGACAGACACGTGGAAATGAAGATGCTACACACACACACACACACACACACACACACACAATGGGATAAAGCTTTGAATACAGCATTAAAAGGCACTCAAGTAGTGCTCATTTCCATGTGAGTGGTACTGATGCTCCAGCACTCTGTTGACTGTAATTTACAGCCATATTAAATCCATTAGACCAACATGTGTTTTCAGAATAGTTCAACCCACAGACAAGCTTTTCAGCGTGCTGCAGTCCCAAACCTCAAACTCACAGACACATGCTTTACGTAGGCAGCAAGTTAAGAAGAACATGGGGGGATGTGAGGCAGTGTGTGTGTGTGTGTGTGATGCATGACAGCTACAATACAACAGCAGTATGTTATAATTATTTCATGAGCAGATCATTGTTTCCAATACTGTAAAGTTAAAATCCTGTTTTACTGGTTACTTGTGGAACATTTTGTTTTTAGTTTCACAAACATCCCGGCATGTTAAGCCGTCTGTGGAATGAGAAGCAGTTTGCGCTCTATGAGACATTCATGGTGCAGGAACATGAGACGTACTGACACCCAACTGACATGTTTGGTGTTTTCATAGCTTAGCATCTGATTTTTTTAACTCAAAATATATTGCCAATGCACTGCTGACCTGCCGAGTTTGTAGATTCTCTCTAGCAAAAAATATATTTGAGTGTTTCACCATCATTTTTAAGTTAAAAACTGTGAAGCTACAAAAAAAAATGCAACAATGCAGTTTGCATGAAATAATACAGGTAGTTATTATATAAGCTTCTATGTAAAGGAAGGGAAATGTAGTTTATGAAAAGCTTCACACCCTTAAATATTCTCTCAGTTGTTGCTCTATAATCTCTTTATCGACTGCACTGCAGCAAATGCGCAAATGCCACAAGTATAACCTGTCACATCTGTGAGAGCTCCTCTCACAAACCTTTTCTTGTCTTACAGCCACACGGGGAGCAGATGTTGGCACGCTCCTACAACACCTTCCATTGTAATTATTCTGTGTACACCGACACAGTGCTATCACCTCACACAGGGGTCTGTTGCTACACCAGCCTAATTAGCAATTAACAGTCATAGCCATGAAAACACTGTCTATTGGGATTCACTGGGGGAATATAGGCTGTAAATAAGAAAAGAAAGAATATCTGAACAAAAGAACAGTATGGATATATTCCCCATAACATATAGAATATATGATGAGTAATAACCATTGCATTAATGATGAAGTGCTCTATGACTGTAACATGACTGTGTAATTTTGTTCACTTAGGAAGGCGTAGGCTGCTGAAAGACAGAACACACTCGTTCTGTCTGTCTCTGGTCCAATGTTATTTTTGCCCTGAGGCCCAACACAATTAACACCCACTGCCAACTGGTAACTTGTGTGTATGTGTTGTGTTGAGAGCTTGTGCATGCATGTGTGTGTACATGCACTAATGTGTCTGCTCTAGATACATAAACCAGTTTAATTTGTTTATTCATTCAAGCAGAAATTACTGTTTCTCTGACAAAATGTGCGTTTTGCCATAATTACAAAGACACATACGTAACTGCAGATGCACTGTGAGGGAAATTTCAGTTTGATTGATTAAGATTTTTATACGTTGTGACTCCTAATTAATTGCTCCTCACAAGTTAATTTCTCAGTAAATGTAAAATAAACATGCAATGAAGCTCTGTTTAATTTGGCACACAGAACAAAGAAGAAAATTACAGTAACACACACACACACAGACATGCGTCGTTTGTTATACAGCATCTGTTAAAAAAACACAAATGTCCCAAGATTGATCACTCAAAAGCAAATCAATGGCATTTGGACATTTTGGAATGTATCCGTAAATCAGTTCAACCCACTGCAACAAGAGACAATAAACCTTTCTTCAGAGGTAATAAAAGAGTACAGCCCATTCCATTAATTTATTGTCCCCCTCCTGTGTGTGCGTGTGTGTGTGTGTGTGTGTGTGGATGAAATATGAGTGGATAATCACAGGCCAGGAATTCTTCCGGCAGTCCAGCAGGCAGGTCGGTATGCTGTGCGGAGGAATGCGGAAGCTGCAAAGTCAAAACAACGTTGGGTAATGGAATGAGGGGAAAAATGACGAAGGACGTGAGGAGGTTCCTGGAGGACAGGAGTGAGGGAGAGGAAAAAAGGAGTGGCCAAGAAGTGGAGGAGTAGGAGGAAAAGGAGTGGGGAGGATTTTAATCACACTGGAATGAAAATATTCCCAACCTTTCTGTGGCATCCAAAACTGTCAAAGTAATAGGAGAGCTACGGTACGAGTCCAGATTTGAGACACAGCTTGAGTTTAGACACTCTTGGAGCCAAAAAAAAAAAACCTATTCACGCATTAAGTGAACACGCTTTTCAGGAACCAAAATATGCATAAGCACTCACTCTGTTTAGGTGTTCTGTTTATTATGAAGCTCCAAAATCCCTCCATAAAGGAGGTTTAGCACAATGATCACTCTTATTCGCCACCTTCTCCCTGCCTCAAAACTCATCCGTGTTACAGCCTTCCATGCCCCATCCAGAATCACTCTAAATCTGTGTAAATAAGGAAATGCTCCAATTTCGATGCACACCACAGAAGAAAAGATGCATGAAAAGATGCGTGAGCCCCGTAACACAATACAATTGAGAGGTGTGGAAATCTCCCCTCCTTAATCCAGAAATCAGTGCTGTGGAAAGAGGGATTTGGGTCTGTCACTGCTAAGCTCCTTGTCCCTGGTGTATTATTGGAGCTGTGGCATAGAGGAGAAACACTGGGAGGATGATGCCGCCGCTCACTGCATTATAAACAGGTTTCACTGTTTGGGAAATAAGCATCTTGCTATAACGGAATTTCCAGGAGCAACGTAAGAAGAATGATGGCATCGATGGCAGCCGACGCTTATCTCTATGCTGCATCTGCGTACATATACAGCTCCCACTGCTGGGCTGCAATCTTTGGTTGAATGTACAGACCGTGTTGGTGTCTGCTGCAGGAAAAGTGGGAGAGCATGTGCACAGAATGCAAATGAGTGTAATTATTTATTAGCTGTTTCAAAACATCATCTTTTCCAGCTCAAGAGCAGTGGAAAGATGACGCACATCACCTGAGACACCCATATTCAGACACTCAGATAAACTGCTCTTAATTAACTGTGCTCATGTTATTAGAGAACTGTGAAATCGTGCCTTGAATCTGCAGATTCAAAGGATCATTAAATAAATTATATGATATGTATTTCTCTCATATTCTGGTGTTGTGCATTTTTTGAGGGGGGAACGGTGTCGTAGCACAGCTACGGCCGAGCAACAGTAGAAATAGCACTTGGGAGATTGTACATGCAGGAGCAATGCATAAGACATGAGCTTTGTCAGGGAGGTGAGTGGGTCGCAGCTCCAACCCTGTGCTATTCATAGACACTGCCGATAACAGGTTGACTTCTCTGGGAAAGCACAGGCAGGGGGATGGGGGGGGGGGGGGTAGACAAGAGACAAAGGAGGGAGGGTGCAGGAGAATTCACCTGTGGAAAGAAACACAACAGAGCTGAGGAAGAGAGGAGCTTTAGGCTTAGAGCAAAAGGATGAAACAGAGGATAACGAGGAGGAGGAAGCATCCTTCCATCCACACACACACACACACATACACACACCTGCACATGACAGTTTCACATCTGTTTGTCAGAGAAAACAGGCACCGCCACAGAGAGGCTTGAATAAGATGGAGTGATTGGTAAAGAAAAGAAAGAAAAAACTGTTGAGTTTACCCCCAAACAAACACCCACATGTCAGCTGCATTTTAGTATGTGTGCGCCTGGAGGAAAAATGTGGAGGAGCGCCTCCTCTGCTCCATCTCTCCCTAATGTGTGAAAATAAACTTGTGAAAGGAGGTGACAGTGAGGCAGACCCAGGACAGACGCGACGTATCAGCCCGGCCTCATTCAGCCGTGGCAGCAGTCACATTGGCCTGGTGTGACTAACTACAATCATGTCATCTGTAAGCCCTGTGACTACGCCCTATCTGTCTGTCTGCAGCTGCAATTTCACACTTATCCTCACACTCCAGTCAAAGACCCGAAGAAGGGATGGAAAAGTGAAAAACACAAGCTACGTCTCAGTCTGTCCTGCATCTACCAGCAAAGCTGTCGTCCTTCGTGTTGGTCGGCGTCTGATAATGCTTCTGTACTTTTACTAAGGTAGGATTTTGAATGCAGTTAGTTAAGTATTTTGGTGCTTTTACTTAAGTAAATAACCTAACATCTTCAACCTCCACATGTGCAATGCACATCCTGTATGCACCACCATTTACACCATCTCACCTGTAGTTAGACGCCCCCCTGGAAACCTACGTTACAGTGTGGCCAACGCATGGCTGAGAAATACTGAATCAATGACATCACCCCTCACTGTTCTTTGGGTCCCAGTTGGCTCCTTTAGCTGCTTTACTCCATATCACAGTGTCCATGGTCTCCCCATTGAGGAGCTCTGCCAACGTAGCCAATCCCTCATGCCAACGGAAATGGCTGCCTCTAATTTAGCTGAACCGGCTGCATTCCTCGCCTAAAACAAAGCCGTTGCTGTTCACCATATTAAGGCGATCTTGCAACAGATACCAGCTCCATGTTGAAACGGACTCTAATCCCTCTTTTCATGCTGGCCTCCTGGTCCTCATCCAGTTGTGCTACAATTGACAACTGAACTCCCTCGGGCGGAGGCACTCTCATTTTTTTCCGGCCTTCATAATAATAGTGATAATGCATTTTATAAGTAACACATGTTTCATTAAATTCAAATCTCAAAGGAGAAATTGGAGGGTAGAGCCATAGTGTAATTAAAAGCAGGTAAAACAACAGGGAAAAGGCAAAATCGAAAGCTGTGGGGTAAGAATTAGTGGTTTTCTTTTTAGTAACTAAGAAATACTGTGATAATTTGTGAGGGCATTTTTTAGGATTTCTTTAAATGAGTGTCTGATATGCCTTCAGGTGGTTGGGAAATTTGTTCAAGAGGTTCAAAGCAGCTGTCCCAGAAGTTGAAACCCCCTGTGGATCATGTTAGACCTCGAGGCCTGAACCTGATGGTGCAAATGGAGGTTTTTACAAGCTATTTTCTTCCCTTCTTCACGGTTACATCTGTCTCGCTACGCTTCACTCTTATTTCTCTCATTCACACTCATTTCCCTTTGCCTCTCTCTTCCTCTCCCTCTCTTACACCCTCTCTGCCTGAGCCTGCCCTGACCCAGACGTCTGTTCCCTGTCTGAGCTCCTGCCAGATTCCTGCAAGGGGAGGAATGTGCGAGAGGGCCTCGCCGAGCCACAATTAACATTTCGTCGGTGCTGCGCCCACACCTATGCAGGGTGCTTAATGATGGCATATTCATGAAACACAAATATTTGCACAGAAAAGCTGTCTCCCAGCGACCGCTGAGAGGCAGGGGAAGATAATTGAAAGGAGCTTGAAGCACTTCTAAAAAAGCGAGGAGGGGAGATGAAAAAGAAAAGGAGAGCTCAGATAAATGGAGGACCAGGCTTTAAAGAGACTGTTGGTAACTAGAGGATACCCTGTGAGGAGTGTGTAGTGACAGGAGAAAACCCCTCTCTGTGGGGGACAGCAGCACATGCTGAGAGGGCACCAGCAACAGTGGAAGAAAATCCTAGCACATCGATGTGGGGAGAGACAGAGAGAACAGGAGAAGGAAGACAGAGAGAGAGAGTGGGGGGGGGGACAGGTAGGGTGTGATAAATCGTTTTAACAGATTGAGAAATCAGATACAGTAAAACAGAGATGTGTTGAAAAAGAGAGAAGAAGAAGATGCTTACAGCTGACAAAGGGTAGAGAGAACGGAGAGATGATACACTGAGCGGTTTTCCAAGAGGAGCAGACTGCATACCGTCCTCCATTTCCCCAAAGAACATCCCTCCCTACTGCTGCCCCCAGCTGGGAGCACGCACACACACACACACACACACACACACACACACATACATCCAGCCCGGCTGTCTGGTTGGGGGAGGGGTACGCTGAGATGCAGGGAGACGGCGACGGATAGTGATGGAGAGGGGAAAGAGGAGAGCAACAGAGAAGGATGCAAGAAGGAGGGAAGGAAAGGAGAGACGGGAACAGAGGTGGAACGCTCGAAAAAAAAAACAAAAGAGGAAGAGAAAAATGATGTTACACATGGCGAGTCTGTGTGTGTGTGTTTGCCTCCACCTGCACTGCATTGCTTACACTGTAAATCACCCACCTGACTCAGCATCCCACTCTGTCCACACACACACACTCATTGACACACACGCACACACACACACACAAGCACACACACCTCCATTCATCATCCATGTTCTCCTGCCTGCCGCCGCCGCCACACACACACACAAAATTCCAACAAAATCCCCCTGCAGAGAAGTAATTCAGGAGTCAATAACACGGTACACATGCACTCACTCACACACACACACACACAACAGCTCCCCCCTGGTGCTGAAAACACACACATACACCATCCCCCCTCCAAGCACACACATAAACACATATATATGTACACACACGCACACATGCAGTCCTAAACGAGACAGCTGGAGCTATCAAACCAAAGCCTGTGAGAGCCAGCTTTCTTCAGATGGATTTGAGATGTGGGCTTTACCGTATCATCTGCCAGCACGCTGCTGGGAATGAGACGTCACATTCATAACAGCCTACTGCCTTATAAGGCAATTATCTCTCTCTCTCTCTTTCCTCTCTCTCTCGTTCTCCCCTTCAGTGGGGGGAGGGATGAGTGGTTTCAATTATGTGCGACAAAGACCAAATTAGGCACCTGGCAATTTCAATATGGCCCCTTTCTCTGCATTAAGTTGATAGGATGTGGTTTTGATGGGGAGGTAATGTGGTTGCATGCATCTCGGGCTCATGGATGTCTGTGCAGTGATAAACAAAGTACTTTCGAATTTACGAATAACAAGAACAAAGATTGCATTTCCAAGCCTTGCAACATCTTGCAGAAAAATGAGCAATGGACACAAACGCTAAAAAAAATGGAGGTGTTCTTTTGTTCTTATAAAGAAAGCAGAAACTGCTGTGCACATTCCATTATGCCGGTCACACAAAGGCTCAGCAGCAGGCCGTGATCGATCCAGCCGCAGCAGCTTTGAGGGCACATTGAGACTCTACTCTCATTGACTACTTCACAATCAATAGCTGCTGATCACTGGCTGGAGAAACTAGCTGGGGTATCTGAAGCTGCTCTGCTGCTGCGATCGTGCACTCGGTTTCACACGCAGACCACAATTATGACAAGATATACAAATGCAACCAGTTGCTACTCTCAAACACCCTGTCTCTCTTACCAACACACACACAAAACACATTGTATAAAGTGCAAATGTACACCCACGTACACTGAAATGTAGATAATCTCTCTAATGAGGGATGGCATGTTGCAGCTGTATGGATGCTGTCATCTGTCGGGCTGTGCGGCCTGCAAACAGGTATCATGGCTCATACAAATGTATGAATGCAGCTTTTCATTTCAAATTTCTTTTACTCAATTTAATTTAGCACCATCCACCCGTAGAGCCAGCCATTATCTCCTGACACCATATCTGAACACCCCAAGTCAAGAATGGAAAAATCAACTCTTCATCGAGTGTGAGTGTGCACTCAACCATCCCCTTTTTTCCATCTCCATGTATGGTGCTGCTGCTGTGTGGCTGCGAGGGGACCGGCGAGGCTCGCTGTTCCTCTGCACCTCACAGGCAGCCCGGCTCTAATCCACTGAGCTGCTGAGGAAGGAGTGCTGACGGTGCCCTTTTCCACCAAATATCTCCTAATCCAGCTGGCTTCGGGTCTGGGAGAATAATCCTGGATTAGGAGCTCCTCCCCATGGAGCGGCCATAGGGTCCCTCTTGGGGCCCCCCTGCCACAGTCAGCTGTGCCTGAGGCGCCGCGCTTTTCACATCGTGAGAGAACATAACAGCCAATCCAAAAACGGGCAAACAGCGTCTGATTAGGATTGAATTGCATCAAACCTTGCCGTGTCGCCCCGAGGGTAGCAGCGGTGCTTATTGGAGATGAATACCAGTAAAGAGGGATAATGATGGATAGGCCTTGTGATGTTACAAGTGCTTTTCATTTGAGGTGACACAGATTTGGATCCAAGAACGGCAGGAATTGAGCCCCCAACAAAGCACTTTGTTAGCACAGGATACACTCTAATTGGCGCATTGTTGGAAATGACAGCCATTGTCTTAATGCAAGTGCTGGCGTGTGTGTGTGTGTGTGTTTCCACCTTAACCCTCAATGTCAAAAGCTAAAAAAAAGGTTGCGCTGGCTCTAAGCAGATCAAAAAGACCTGAGATGACTCATAACACAGTCATGGTAATGACACATAGCTTATTTACACTCATTACAGACATCAACATCTTTCAGGCCTGAGTCAAAATAAATACCAACATAGCTGTTTCACAAATAAATGAGGTATAAAAACACTTAAAGATGAGTTTGAGGTGACTACAAAGCGGCCACCGAATGGTCTGCTGAGAAGTCATAAAGATTCTTCGGACATTAACAAAGAGTGACAAATTATTCATGTGCAGAGGTTCGCACAACTCAACAGGGGGATCATGATCCTCTGACCAAGATAAGATGTGTCAGAGCCACAGACTCGCTTGATGCAAGAAGTAGCAATAAGTCATCCACAGAACAGGCAGAGAGTAGAGACATATTAAATAACGGGAGGGTTTCAATTTCTTTCAATTGATCAGTAATTAAGGTGAAAGACTATATTCACTGCCACCTATATTGAAATCAATGCCTGGCAGCCGAGCACATGCAATTAAATACAGATGAACAATGCAGGTCTTTCCCTGTATTTGTATTTCAGTCACCAAACCAAAGATTGATCCAGAGCTCATCTGGAGGTTGAGAGTCAGGACATGGAGCATTATTAGCGTGGTGGTCCGATCAGCAATCAACAGGCTTTTTCAGCTGTGCGTGTGATGTCCTCCCTCAGCACACAATCACCTGTTTATTTACCTGCATGGCTGCCCAAGAGAGGCGAGGGCTTGCGTCAGTGCACATATCCCACGGCCCCAGTGAAGCACAACAGGGGACATCGGGGAGGCTTAACGCAGAGTGTGTGTGGACACATCATGGCAACATCGCTAATGGTTGTCAAGACGACTTTTAGCTCCACGTTTTGAATGGCTGTAATTACAGGGAAAAGTTCATCTTTCTTGTTGTAATGGACACTGGAAAGCCTACATCAAATGATAGGTGATTTTATTTTCAATAGCTCAGTTAGCTCTTAATGTGACCATATGTAAAGCCATAAACGGAGGACAAGACTGCTGTTATTCCATATGTTTCTTACTGCTAACAAATCCCATGGAAAAACTAAAACCAGCAACATTTTAGTTGATCTCTCAATTCCTCCTTAAGTCCATTAATTTCAGACATAAATCTTAAAAATGTCTCACTCATGTACAGTCTAATTCTTTAAAAAAGGCAAATGTTTGGCACTCAAACAGGAATAACTTGTGTATCTGTTGGAGGCAAATTATTGCACATGGTGGAAGATAAAGGTGACATTATTCCATTTTTTCAATAGTAATTCAATAGTCCAGATGTGAATTAGAAATAGCTCATGAATATGATGTGTCACTTGTTTAAACAGCTGGGTAGTTTTTAGCAAACGTTTCTAAAGAAAGAGTTATCAGTTAATTTTGGGGGATTACTTTCAGATGCGGATTAATACACATTTGGTGCTCTAATGAGAATTCACAGCAGCAGGACGTTGAGTGTGTGATTGAATCAGAAAAAAACTACAGTGCTCATGTTCGTCACAATGAAGGTTTTGGAAAACAATGGAGCTCTATGGCACAAAGGAATAAGACAATACTGTTAGGATGATTAATTAATTGTTATTTTCAGTCTTTTCAAGAAATTTGTTGACAAATATGAGCAACAAAAAGCAGCAAATGAATAGCGTCAGTATGACTCAGTAACACTTTATTGCTGTATGTGATTGAAGCTCTGTGCGCTTACATATGATAAGAAATTGTTGGGGATTTGTTTGGCAGCAGTATAAAAGGTCATGCACACATCAATAAAACATCTTTAATAAGCTGACTTTATAATGCAAAAAAGCTCATGTTCAATCTTCTATGAATCACGAGCTTTTATATTAAGAGATGATTAAGAGATAAATGCAAAGCTGAGTCTGAGTCATTCATTTCCTCCCTTGTTGTGCCTGCACCAAAATATGCAAACACATAAACGCAATGTTTCACACGCTCACACACCAGCAGGAAGACCAATGGGGCAAGGGAGGGGATCTGAAACACACACAATAATACAGATGTGTATTTGCATTCACAAGCACACACACACACCTGCACTGTGTGTGTGTGTGTGTGTGTGTGTGTGTGTGTGTGTGTGTGTGTGTGTGTGTGTGTGTGTGTGTGTGTGTGTGTGTGTGTCTCACACTCACACCATGTAAATCCATTGCAAAGTTAATATGTCACAAACAGTACTGCGCTCTCCAATCCATCGTAGCACCTGTGACATATCTCAGAAGCATTCAGCATAGCAAAGACTCAAAATAACCCGTGAGCTCTAAAATACACAGAAAGTCATAACATATATCTTCACCCCTGTCAACCTCAATCCACCAACTACCAGTCCCCCCACCACCACCACCACCACCACCACCACCGCTGCCTGCAGCTATTTTGAGAAGTGCCTCATTTTCATTTCAATCTCCTGTATGATATAGAGCAGGCTGCCATAAGCTGACTCCTTCACGTAAATGCTGCTAACAGCTGAATAGAGCACAGACGCGAAGGGTTTGAAAGAGCGACTATTGTAATGATAAGACGCCAAGTCAATCTATTTGCATTCAAGGGTGAAAAGACATCTATTTTTGTGTCTGCTTGCATGAATAGAAAGAAGAGAGAGGAGGCAACATGAAAGCAGTGGCCTATACATGTCTTGTGTCATACTTCATCACTTAGTATGTATGAAGATCAGCAGTGGGAGAAGTATTCAGGGAGATAGTAGAAGTACCAATACCACACTGTGAAAATACTCCACTACAAAAGTCCTGCATTCAAAACCTTATTGAAGAAAACTTTACTGAAAGGGTCAAAAGTAAAAGTACTCATTATGTAGTAAAATGGTCCCTGTCAGTGTTTTCTATATCTGATGTTTTGGGATAAATATAGGTGCTGCATTAGTGTGAATGTTGTATTTGAACTCATTTCAACTACTTAATATACTGTTGGGTAGTTTAATCTACAGCAATGCATCATATTCTGTAAGGTCATCATGTTTGTGGCATCGTCCTGTGAGAACCACATATCTTCAAAAAAAAAGTTTTCATGAGCTCAGAAAAACAGTCTGTTTTCAGCTTTGTGATGATTCATTTTAATGTTAATCCAAGAGAGTTTGTCAGAAATTTGCATGTTCAAATTCCCATAATTTGGAGATACATGGTTTTCTCTGGACAGGAAGGGTATGAAACATTGTAATCTGAAAAGTAACTTGTAACTAAAGCTGTCAGACAACGCTAGTGGAGTATAAAGTACAATATTTGTCTCTGAGATGGAGTGGAGTAGAGGTAAATACAAAGTAAAGTACAGATACCTCAAATCTGTACTTTAATCCAGTACTTAAGTAAATGTACCTAGAGATGCATTCGACCACTGATAAAGATATCAGTACCTGCAAGCAAATGTTGCATCAAGTGTAGAATCTGTAGCTTTCTTTCAATGCTGCACATTTTTCTGAATATACTGCGTTAAATGTTGTAAAGTCTGAAGCTGGAGGGCCAAATTAAAGCAGAAACAAAGCAATGAGGCAATAATTCTTGAGGCAGATTCTTTGTTAATGTTGTTACAAATCCTGGCTACAGCGGGACGCGGTTCTCACACTTGTTTAATTGGTCTTTCTGAGTAAACTCAACAGGCGATGACCCAACATTTCTCATGTGTAAACCTGCTCTTCCCATCTTGAATCCTCAACAGATACAGTTAGCAGAGTACTCCAGCAATGTGGTATTGGATTTAAAGCTGGTGGACTTGCAAGAGATTTGTTTATTGGTCAGGATCAGTGTAGTTGAGGTTGAGAGTTCCTGAGTTTTAGATGCCAACCTGGGTTTTATTTCATTTTAATTTCCTCCTTTAAAGCCTGTCCACCATGGGATGCTGTAATGGTACATGCACAGTGATGCACAAAATGCTGGCTTTATGGTCCTGATAACATCAAAACAGGAAAACTTGTTTTATCACATTTATTCAACCGTTCTTAAGCATTTAAGTTCACATATTTAAGTTTTAAGATTGGTGAATATATTCATTTTGCGTTATTTATGTATCCAGTGTGGTTATATGACATTTTGTTTAATTTGAGGTCACCAAAGCGAATTCCCATCAAATCCAATGAAATGGCAATAAAGCATTGCACATTTTGGATCCTCTAGTCCCTGATATGAGTCCAGAACCAGTGAAATCTGCACATTTCATAATGCAACTCTCAAGTGCCATTTGTCAGTTCTTCTCCCTGCATGGTTAACGCCCACTTCAAGCTCCATGTCTTCAGTTTTTTTTTCAGACAATGAAGTACTCTGAGAGCCATAGAAAACATTATGCACCAATTTTCATTCACAGGATGTTCAGCACTCCCCATGAGTATTAAAATGCCTTTAATGTGTAAAATTGGTGCTGCTTTAACGTATCTCTAATAGACCTACAAACAATGTAAAATATCAGGGTATGATTGCCTTTCATTGCAATCTGTTTCAGTAACCCTAAATGATCTCTTGGAATTCATGTCAGAGTTAAAGCTTCAAAGCTTTGAAACAGAACAGGAACATCTATGTATGCAATAATGACTATACCAGAAATGAGCTTTAAAATCCAAACGGCAGTGCAGCATGAAGCTCGTTCTGTTATCAGACACTCTGGTGGATCAGCCTGCTGACTGTGCCCCTGGAAAGCCCATTAACACCTCCAGCGGGTAGAGCCCAGCCCCCTCCATAAACAGCCCAGCCGGAGGTCCATCCTAATGGGCTAAACTCATTCCCAGCCTGGCCTGCTCCAGGTGTGGAAGCTGAGCCCTGTAATTGATAATTAGGGGGCAATAACCCAGCATTCAGTGCAGGCCTCATGACAAGAGAGTAGCCAAGCCCTACACTGCCACTCAGTCAGGGGCAGGGGGAAAGGAGAGGAATGAGGAGGAGGTGTCACGGGAGGAATCCAACAAGGGGAGCTGCTGGTGGGTGGCAAGCTGCTGAAGTGAAAAAAAAAAAAAGGACAAAATAACATGCACAGGTTTTACTGTGTGATGCACATGCAAAGACTGATAGAGCAGAGAGTATTTGAGTACAACTCAAACTCAAAGAGCCTCCACAGAGCCTGAGTGCTTTGCGTAGGTTACTGATACGATGCTTGCAGTATGAGGTTGTAGCCGGGGACCACAGGTTGGGCATATCACTCCACACACATGTTTCTGTCTTACTGTTAAACCACAGACCTTATCAATCATAACGACGCACTAAAAGTTCTCTAATCTAACGCTGAGTAGAAATAAGCAAAGTGCCTCGAACGAGCTCTGCAGCTCTCAGGCAGAGTTTACAACCCGGAGATGTAGTTATTATGGTGCTCGGTGGGTCCATGCGCTGCTCCATCATCTGCACATACAGTCATTTATTTTTTTCTGTGGATAAAAAACTGCATTAGCCTCTCAAATGATGCAAAGAGGTCAAAGATTTGAGTAATGAGAAGTGGCGTTTTATTCATTTATGTATTTATTGTCATTTTCCCTTTATCTCGTTTTCTGCTATAGGGATGCATTAGCTCTCAGAGAAGCTATCAATCAGGGGCTAATGGGTTGTAATTGCAGGCAGGCAGGCCCCCACATCAGAGGCAGCGGGGTCTCAGGATGGCAGAATAATAGCACGTACAGTGGAGAATCCTTGGGTGATCTCGGGGGTATAGGTTAAGGTAATTTCCCACCAATTTTGAAGCCTCTTATACTGATCCCAGCGATGTCTTGCATAAATCAACAAGGTTAATACAGTGAGGGGTTAAAACAGAGAGACAAGAGAGAGAGAGTTACAGAAGTCACTGAAAAATGGTTTGAATTTAGCTTTTCTGGAACAACTCTGAGCGACTATACCAGGATACCTGCGCTGCCAGAGCCATTCCCTAAAGACGACTGCCAGCCAGACTCTTTCCCTTTCAAGGAGGCAGCCACCTGACGATGGTGTTTGATGCTATCTCCACAGCTGTCCATGACAGTTAGTTGATCGCTGTTGAATGCCTGAGCTGTCACACACACACACACTCACTCACACAGCCACAAACAGCACAGGCCGTGCTATAGATGGTTTAGGGTTAAACTCTGGGAAACACAGTCTGCTTTGCTGCCTTCTCTCATGGGAGGCCTTATATTGTTTGTCAGAGAGCTGGTATGGGAGTCTCCTGTGAGGCAGAATTCACACCTCATCTTTTGCATCTTTGCAGAGTTAAAGCAAGACACGCTACAAAACAATGTCTTAGCTGCTCAGGGGAGTGTCAGCACTTTGGATTGGAGGCACCAAAGTCAGGTGTTGTGGATTTCTGAAATTTAGAGAGTATAACATGCAGCTACAGCTGTATTTTAAAACAGTGTGTAAAGGTAGGGTCAGCTTCATACAGATTCTCTCTGCTTTCAGGAGGCTGAGAGCCCAGAATCTAGGAAATGCTGGCAAATTAGCTGCGTTACAAGTGAAACCAGTTTATCTCCGGAAACTGCGGAACCTGCAGCTACAAACAAAAAAATGACAGTGACAAAAAAAAATATTTTATCAGCATGACAGTGGTTTTTGAGATGAACCTCAATACTCTGTACAAGTCACAAAAATTCAATGTAAATGCAAGAAAGACTGGCAACAGAAACTACACTGCAAATTTGAGCTTTAGTATGTGTTAGGCCTGAGCATGGCCGCAATCTTATTTTTTTTATTGCACCAAACCCAGGACACGTATGTTGAAAAGTTTTTTTTTTGTAATCAACCTGGTTATGTCTTCTCACCATCTGCTTTGGGGTAAATTAGCTTGCTTTATGCTAACACAGCAGAGGTTCTGCTGCCTTCTGTTCCCTTGGTTATTATTGATGCAGAATCTGCTGGAAAACCAAGCCAACAATATCAGGAAGTTTGAAACTTTGTTCTACACACGTTCTAGTTAAACTGGTTCACGGAGCACGCCATTATGAAGTATGACCCCGATTCCAAAACAAGTTGTGTCTAAGCACTGCGTAAAAGAGAATATTATCATTTATGGCAATATATTTAATGTTTTCCTTCATCACTATCATTGATTTTTGTGAATAAATGCTTATTCTGAAATTGATGGAGCAACAAAAGACTGGGGAAAAAAAACACCTGTTTGGAACATTCCACAGGTAATCAGGTTCATTGGTAACAGGTGAGAGTATCATGATTGGGTAAGAGAAGATGGAGTGAGGTCCACCATTTTGTGAACACATGATTGTATGGTGGATATTTCTATGTGAGCTCAGGAACACTTTGGTAAACACAGTTCATTTGCAAATGATTGCACTCCGTTTTTATTTACTCTTCACACAACATTCCAACTTTTCTGGAATCTGGGTTGTATAATAGAAGAGGCTTTCCAGCCGGCCATGTTGCTGTTGCTTACATTCAAAGGGAAACTTCACCCTATTGAATTGACATGTTGTGTTTCTTTATGTGATGTCAACACAGGACAACTCCTACAGCTGCTCCGTATTGTGTGAATTATAGAACAACGTCCTGGTTTGATATTTGAGATATTACTGACATGGAGTATTTCACTGGAATGGGAACAGATGTATACAGTAAACGGATGATTCCAGAAAACTGTAAAATAGGAGGAAAAAATCTTTATGTCTCCAAACAGGGGAAAGTAAAGAACTATTAGTAGTGGTATTATTTTATTATAGGCAGCAAAACTATAAAAACCTCCATTTATCTTTGCTTTTGCATATTTTCTTTCTGTAATACTGATGTGTTTCATTTGATAAATTACAAAACCATACACAGACTTTATCCTCTTACTTAAGCAGTGTTTAATGATGAAAAGGTGGTGGTTTTGTAAATCCCAGCATTGTTTTTACTTGGTATCAGATCACAATCACAAGTCATTCATTGTCAGAAAGGCTTTTATAAATTGTATGCTTGGTACATTTCGGTGTTCAGTAAGACATGTTTCTTCAAAGTATGACTGTGTTTTTATCAATACCAAGAATAGGCTCTTTTTTTCTGAGACGTGTACAGTAATACATCAGCATATCATGGAGCTTAACAGCAACATTGTACATTCAGTGATGACTGATCAAAACCCCGTTAAATAGGAGTCGTCCTTAACTAGGCTTGTGACTTAGAGTGCCTGTGCAGACAATGTGATTTCAATGAGGATTTTAATAAAATTCATGAGTTCATCGAGGCGCACACACACACACGCACGCACACACACACACACACACACACACAGTTTGATTACTTTCCCATTGTGCATCTTTAGACTTTGCTCATTTCAACACAGGCGGCCAATCTTCAAAACTCTGCATGCATTTCCAGCAAGCAGCTGCACATAATAACTAATAGGGAAAAGAAGCAGTTATGAATGTCATTTGCAGAGATTTCTTGCTGAGAGAGAGAGAGAGAGAGAGAGAGAGAGAGAGAGAGAGAGAGAGAGAGAGAG
>JBBMOE010000066.1:563437-642570 GCA_037975065.1 Chaetodon trifasciatus | reverse complement strand
GGGGGGGGGGGGTTCTACAGCTGTTCTCCAACTCATTACCAGATGTTTAGAGGTCACTCCAGTTTATACACACACCCACGCATACACCCAAGAGTTTCGTACACTTTTTGGTGAGCGAGAAGAAGAAAAAACACAGATACATTCATGTGGACTGATTCTCAGTGTGGATCGTGTGTTTGTTACTCATTTTAAGGTGAAAGTGGAGAGAAAAAAACCAAAACGATAACACTGTGCTGACGATTCTTCACAACCTGTTTAAACATGGTTCAACACAGAAGACCAAAAAGGTAAAAAACACAAGGCCATCAATTTCTCTGTCAGGATAACAACTTGATCTATGCTTTCTTTGGCAGACAGCGCTGTCACATCCATCCAATGCCTCAGACAGGAAACTCATATTATATCGTATGATGGTAATGTTTAAATGGTTCGGCTCCTGTTGCTAGACTGGTAAAAGTAAACGTCAGACTTTATCAGAAGGAAACATACGCCTGGCTGCCTCCTGTCTGTCGGGAAACACCATTTTAACAGAGAAATTCTGAGAATGCTCCTGAACAAAATGTGATGAGGAAATATGCGGAGCCCTATCACGATGTGTTTGTCATGTAAACACGTTCTTACCTCTGTTTTGGGCTTGAGTGTTTTCCAACAAACATGTTGCGCCCTCTATAATGTCAAGAATCGCTCATGCAAGGATATAATATTGCTAAATATTTGTAACTTTGCTGATATAAACGCAAACATTCACTTGTTTGAAAATGAAAGCGAACAAAACTTAAAAGTACCGGCAATTTGTTATAATCCTATTTGTAGGTTAACCCTTCTTTGTTACCACAGAGGGTTTGGATTCATGTTAAAAATGTCCTGCTCAGACTTGAGATATGCACATATAATTTGATATTCACACAAATATTCAGCTGTGAGAACACAGGAACTTTTTTTTATTTCCCAAGTTCAAGTTCAAGTCCTGTGAATGAATCTCCAGTTTCGCTTGACCCTCGGTCAGAGTCTGCACAAACTCAGGCTGGTTGCCTCAGACCCTGATGTGACCCCTGCCCAGAAAGCCCATGGAAGTATGCCAAGCCAGCAGCAGACTCGAACCTGAAGAAGCTCCAGACCAACATAGCGCCTGGTGATTATCTGCCTCTTGTCTTCTGGCCAGTCGGGCAGTGAAACCGTCCTCGCCGCAGATTTCACATGATGCTGAACTCTGTAAATAACATTCTGGTCAGACAGTGTTCCACGCTGCACCACATGAACGGATCAAGTGACAAAAATCCTCAGTAAGAGTGAAACTAGAAGCAGGAGCTGTGGACAGAAGGGGGGCAGCAAATAGTTCAGGAATCCAGCAAGTGGATCCAAACCTTTGCTGTACTAACATGAGCCAAGACCAGCAAAGCTCCCCCTCGCCTCCACCTCAGGACTGTTTCCGGAAGGTGAAAATATCCCGGGTTTTGGAGCCTTTCTTGCCCACCGGTGGAGGCGTGGTGGTGGTGTTTGGTGAGGGCGATGGCGTGGATGACGGGGAGGGTGAGGAGGGCTGGGGGGTGGAGGTGCCTCCATAGGGGCAGCTCTGCGAGTCTGGGTGTTCACCAGAACACTCCACAGTGGGGATGTAGCGGCTGTCCCACATCCCCGGGCCACACAGTTTACAGAGGTCGTGTAGGCTGCATGGGATTCTGGGGAGGAGGCGGAACTGGTAGAGGAGGCTGCGGGCCTGGAAGAACAGGACAAACAGTGCCAAGATGAACTAAAATATGTTGCAAATATTAAGCATAGTGGATTAAAAGATTAAAATACATCAATACCCTGGACTCCCAGCTAAAACATAACAAACAATGTCAAGGTCAGCATTGCGGCGCGTTACCTAAAGCTAAAAAGCCGGAGAGGCCGCTCTGGATGCAAAATCTCAGGCAAACAACAAAAGGAGTTACGCCAGCTGCATGCTAACATGAACTCACTGCCTGTGGTTGCAGCAGTACAAACACAGCATCCATAAACATGAGGACACAGGCACAGGCTCAGTAGCAGGGATGCAGATCATAAATCCTCTGCATGGCACGGCAGCATCCCATTTAGCACCTCAAGGCCTCTGTGGGCAGGTTACAGTATATCAGAGCTGCTTTGCTGCAGTGCTGGGCAGGGCGGCTTGATGCAAACACACACTGGTTTGAATTCAATATAATGCAGCAGCTCGTAAACCACTGGCTATTCAGATATCCTGAGATTAATGGATCTCCATGTACTTCTGGGTGTACACAGGTGCAGAGTATTTAATGGAGCCACGTAAACACACTCGTTAAACGTCACTACATGTTATAAAAGCAGGAAAACACAGAGCATCTACAGCTACGTACCTTGCGTAGCACCAGTTCTCCATTCATGTGCATGGAGAGGTTGCTGAAGTGGAGCAACATTTGGTCAGTGGCGAGTTGCTGTTCGGTCACATCCTCCCCGTAGAGGACGATGATGGCCACACACAGGAACAGGTGGAAGTAGTCCGTCTATGAAGAGAGGGAAAGAGGGTTAGTGAGGAGGTCGACACTGAAACACAAATAATATCTGCAAATGATCCGTTTTTTTTACTCCAAAATCCACCGACAGCATGGTCTCTTTAGTCATGCTTTTGCTGCAGGGAACAATTTGCAGGCTGCCACAGAGCAAGGAGAGACAAAGAGCAGATTGCACAAAATGCAAATTTAGATGGAAATCAAGGAAAATGCAAATTCTAAAAACATTCGCCACTTTGAGCTCAAAGATATACATCATAAACATGGACAAGTAAGACTTTGTACTCTCTTCATGTGGGAAGTAATGCTGCTCTTCATATCGAAGTGTCTGTTTTAGATAACAAGAGCAGTTAACAATCTATTGTGACACAACATTACTTGATGTCGCAGTTTTCACAGAAAAATCAGATATCAATCAGAAACTCTTCCTTCTGCTCATTGTGACATTCAACTGTCTAAACCGAAGTTGCGCTCTGCTATCTCCTCTATCAGCACCTGCAGCTGAAGATCACAGCATCTCGCAGGGAGTCTGAACACATGGCACGAAGCAGAAAGACTGATATTTGACTTGCTGTTAAGCTCTGTGTCAGTCAGCGTAATACAGACACAAGTTGACTGGACGGAGGGGGAACTGATACTAAAACTGACGACCTGCTTCAGCTTCCATCCGTCAGACACTCCTGCTATAAACTGCGCTGCATATATACAGTATATGTATACTGTACTGTGTATACTCTCATTTTCATGCATTTGTAAAGCTGCTATGCTTTTAGATAGTATTAAAATGCATCAATTTAAAGCCAACAAAATCAAAATCTGGGACTTTATAAGAAGAATCACTAATCCCTGTTGAGTTAAACCATTAAACCCATCCGAAACCAACAAGTAATATGACATTTTAAAGGGAATTTAGGAGGATTACAATAGTCTGTGGTGCCAAGATTTAAAGGAATAACATGGACTCTTCTTTTTGCAGACAATGTTAACTGTGCATTTCTTAACACTCTCTGAAATGTCAGCCAGAATTCGGTGCTGTAGTGAAAGAGTCTACAGTCAAACGCCTCTGTGCGCTCATTTATGCAAAGTTTTTCTTACAAACTTGCGTATGCAAAAGAGCCGCTCGGACTTTGCCCTGACCTGGTAGTGTGCCCAGCAGGCCTCCCACATTCGCAGAGCCTCGGTGTCGGGGAACTCTCGTTTGAAGCAGAGCAGGATCCAGCGGTGGCAGAAGAGCAGCTGGAGGCCGTCCTCCCCCAGCCTGGTGAGGTGCTGGTGGAAGCGAGGCAGCATGAGACGCAGCAGCTCCCGCAGGTACATCTGGAGGCGGGTCAGAGGGTGCACATCATACAAACACAATCAAACATGTTTGCATTTGTGTTTTTTAAGCACATGTTTTACACAGCGTTCCAGTATTTTTGGAATCAGGGTTCTAACTGGTCTGAACAGAGAGTAGTATTCATAGTCTTGCACTTGCTGTACATGTGAAAAGTAGCAGAAATCATTGTCAAGAACGACTAAAGCCAGCTTATTTTAATCAGCTGACAGAAAGGCGTGGCAGCTCTGAGGAAGCTATTTGACCAATCAACAGGCACTTCTGACAGATCACACTGGAGCTTTCATATTAATCTCTTCAGAACCACAATTCCAGCTTTCTTCTTCTTCTTCTACCTTTGCTCAACTCAAACACACACGCAGAAACATCCTACCAGCTGCCTCTCCATGTCTTCATCACGAGGTGAGCTAATGAAGATGGTGTTCTCCATGAGGCCGACGAAGCACCAGAAGGTGTCGCTTTCATCCTGGATCTCAGTGAGCAGGGGGGCGACCAGGTCAGACATGCCCTGGCAGTAGCCCATGTCTGGATTAAACACTGCATAGTTGAGCAGAATCCGCCTGGAGGGAGAACAGCCGCAGACATCTTAGTGCTGCTGTAACATCTCAGCAGAAAACAGAATATCTAACAGCAAACAGCCTCATAAACATTTCAATTTTTAGTTTTTTTTTTTTTTATTTTTGCAGTCTCTAATGCAGAAATGTTCACGTCCCTGCAGCCCGGCCAAACCACTGAAATGTATGGTCCCACCCAAACACTCTGAATGATCCAACATGTGTTTCAGCATTACTGGTAATGCCCAGAAAAACACGACAACTTCTCTGCTCACCAGGGAGTTAATGACACCCCCCCCATCATGTATATGAACACTACTGTGAAGTAAACGTCCCGGGCAGGCCTCATACATTAGCAAGGATTGTATAAACACAGGGAGAACCTTATTGTTACCAGTGCAATATTTTAAACAGTAAAAATGGACGTCATTTGGACAAACTAAGGGGGAAGCAGAGTGGTTTTCTGTTTGGAAAATTAAAGATAAAAGAAAGGAGAAGATGGCAGTATCTTCAGTGACCCAGAGAAAGTTATCTGTGACCAATCAGATGTGAGATATCTGAGGTAAGTGCTGGTATCACCCTGCCCCAGACGCAGCAGAAGACATAATACCTACACAAATACCAGGAGCCTCGATGAGAGTCACTAAACTAATATGCTATTTAAATCCTCCTGCTCCTCGTTTAGAAAGCCATTAGCTCTGAGTATGCTTCAGAAGTGCTCAGACGGCTTAGTCAGAGTCAATAAAGCATGAAACTCATTTGCGGCTCCCCCAGGGTTCAGAATATGAAATGAATAGGTGCGCCTGTGCGTTGGGCTGAGGAATGGGAATGATAAGGATGGATCGGAGAGAAGGTGACAGAAGGAGAGGGCGAAAGAGACAGAGATGGAGATCGAGAGCGGCAAAAAAAAAAAAAAAAAAATGAAGAAGGGGGAAAATGAAGAAGCGGCCTGACCTCATGATCTCCACGTTGGGGTTATTCTCTCCTCTGAAGAAGTGGTTGCTGCGGTCTGTCCTCACCACGTCTTTGTCCACTGTGAACTGGACCTTCCTCCAGAACTCGCTGTGCTCCTCCGGGCTCATGGACAGCCTGAAAAATACACACCAACACCAGACGGAGAAGGAAAAATGAGACACACACGGCAGAGAAAAGTGAATCCTGGCGCGAGACTTGTTTCCAAAGTTGTGACTGTTTAACACGACAGAAACTTAGAAAAGTTTTCACTGCAGAATCTCTGAGGAAATTAAGGTAATTAGGATAAAAAAAAATAAAGCCGCATCAAATAATCTTTACCTCAAATGTTACTCTGGTGTAAAGTACTAATTGTTAGCTTTAAATGAGATAAAAAATGTGGGGGTGGGCAAGCAGTGGACTGAAGGGTTTTTCAGCAGGAAGCGCTCCATTGAGGATAATACAACAACCATAAAACCCCCATCTATCCCTCCAAATGTTAGGGACTGCATTAGCAATGTACTCTGTGTATGGCACTAATGTACTCAAGTCCTAACAAGCAGAGGGGATTTAATTAACACTGTTTGTTTTCCATGTGGCCCCACCAGGAATAATGAGCGCACACCTGATGCAACGCCATGCAACTGTTTAGTTTCAGTGCTGAGTGTTTGTGTCGTTGGACCCTCCAGAGCCACCTTTCTACCTCGCCTTCTACCTCCTGAGGATGCTACTCAGGAGTTCAGCACATGTTTTCATCACTTTATATTTCAGAGGCTGGCGTGGCTACGCAAAATATAGCCGTGTGTACATTGGAATATTAAACATGAACATCATCTCACCACAGTGCTGGACTTTATTATTACTTTATTTTTGTTCATTTTATTTAATGTTATATAAAGCATGGGCCAATGGTACATACCACAGTGTTTACAGACAAAGCAAGTTTGAAATGTCCAACCCTTGACGAGCCTGTAAAATACACACAAATCGACCAAAGTGCAAACAACGCTGGACTGAGATCAACGCAAAACTCTCTGACAAGCACCAGATCATTCATTCAAATTTATTACTTCCTAGTTAACACAAAGCAGAAACGAGATGATGCACAGTATAAACTAAACCTGAAACGACGAAGTGATTAGTCAATCAACAGAAAACTAATCAGCAATTCCTCGAATTTTATCAATTTTAAAGCAAAAACTCCAAATTCTGGTTTCAGCTTCTCAAATGAGACAATTCACGGCTTTTTGTCTGATTTCTATCATTTTCAGCCCAATCACCAGAACAAGATGTTGGCATTGTACGTTTCTGCAGACCAGGACACATTAAATATGCACATTTCATACAATATCAACGTTTCTACAATCGGTATGAAGGTGACGTAGTTCAGAGTATATGAGCGGAGTTTGTCATCTGGAGGAGGAGGGGTGTGACGGGCAGGCGAGACGACCGACACGCAGCACACTGCGGTCCAAGACGTGTTTGTGGCGACAAAACTGAATAATTTAAGTCAGAATATGATGTTTCCGTAAACACTATCCAAGTGGCTTTTGTGCCTACCACAGCGCTGCCACAACATAAAATTGAAAACTGAAACGTACACAAACGTAAAGCTTGGAAGTAAAAACCAAAGTTTGAACATATCTGTGGTTTGCAGAAACGTACAATGCAACATTTATTCTGACTGGGCTGTTATTGAATACTGAATGTCTTTGGACTGTTGGCAGAAAATGTGAACGAACTGACTGAACGTATGTGGTGTGAACATATGTTAAGGTGCATTTATTACTGACTGAGACAAGTGAACTTCCTCTTCTCTTCTGTAAATCTAAACCAAAAATAAAGCTCTTTTGAATTTTAGTCAAGGTTGTGCCAAAAATGAAATATGAGCCCTTCCTCTTCAAGCCAGCCAGGGAAGACGTTTCCTCACATTAAGCACGCAGCACTTTCATTCTCATCACATCTAAATTACTGTAAACGCAACTGCAAAAAAGTTCAAAGGATTCCTTTATACTCACAGCAACCATTGCATATATCACTTTATTTATTTTACCGGCTGTTCATACTAACTCTGACTATACGCTTTGGTGGATGCTTCATGCTTTTCCCTGGAAACTAAGTGACCCGACCAGCTTTTATTAGTGAAAAACAGTAAAACCAATGAATACATTTAACTAAAAAAAAATAAAGGCTGCCATTTGTTCACTAAATGTGCACTCTTTACCTGTTTACCTGCATGTGCAGTAATCCAGTATTTACTTAGTCAAAGTCTATTTCCTCTTTACAGCTGCATTCACTTGCAGCCGCTTCGTTATCCCAGGTCAGGGAAGGACACATGGTTAGGAAGCGAGGAACAAAACCAGACATGTATCCTTGCTCCTAATGATCAACTAGTGGTCCTGGAGGCTGCTCTAGTCAAACGGTCTTTAAAGGAATCCACATCAGAGTCAGAACAAGGGCTCTAATTACCTGACTTCGATGAGACCTTTTGATGTATTCAAAATGTTAATAGGCCATACAGATGAAACCTGTCCAATTATCATATTCATCGCAGACAGAGAGGCAAGATGTGTGAAAATGTGCACACTCAACCTTTTAGTCGTAGGGCGAGGACAAACACACTCAGGCATGTGCTTTTGTGTGTGTGTGTGTGTGTGTGTGTGTGTGTGTGTGTGTGTGTGTGTTTTTTCCGTCTGACCAGAGAGTCTTATCTGATGAGCGCTGACATGTTTTTTCTCCAGAGACTTTTTATTTCACACCCGACACCTCCCCTTAACACTTCCTCAATTGTGCCTATTGATTGCTCAGCGCCTGCGACGAGACACCGCAACAGACTCACATATGGTTGAACGTTTGACTGACGGGCCGTTTGGCAGCCGATGCTGCAGCCGTGTAACAGTTTATCCGCCGTTTCGCGGTGTCAAGAATGCTGCTGTGTCTTCGTCAGACTTGTTTTTAATTAATTGATTTCCCTGTCAAATGAACCATAAAATAAATGTATTTTCCACGTATTCAGTAGCCAGGAATCTCCCCATGTTTCTGTGTAACAAGCATATTTCTCCCCGTTCCTCACCTCCTCTGCTGGATGTCATGATAGTGGGTGCGTTTTTGCAGCCTCCAGGCCTCCCTCTCCTGAGAGGTGGAGTCATAGCTGTAGTAGTGCAGCAGGAAGGGCCACACCTCGCCGCGGATGGATGGGTCGATACCACCGAAGAAGATGGCCTGGCGGAGAATGAACAAACACAGTGAGAAGAAAGGGCAAACAGGGGGCACCGCGGCGAGGGATCGCCTCTGGTGGATGAGAACAAACAGTATGCAAACAAGACATGCAGACAGAGGAGCACATGACACAGCCGGCACTCAACTATCGTCTTACTGAGCCACAGCAGATGTGTTTTTTCATGAGTGTTGCAGAATGCTGCAAAAGAATAACTCTGTACAATGTGCACGTCCAGCAAAAACACTGCTGCTCTGTTCCTGCCTGTGTGTGTGTTTACTGAGGAAATGTCTTGGTCACAGTCTAACTGCCACTGAGTCATTTCAGTTAGATGGTAAACCTTGAACTGAGTCAAACCCAGACAACTCAAATGACTCACAGGGGGACACTGGCCAAGACCAACACACTCATCACGGAGAGACTGGAGGTGCTGATTCAAACCGAAAGCTGTACATGGTGGGGATGACTTTCAGAATGACTTTCAGTTTGTGTGATTCAGAGGGAAAATGCAAGAAAATGCGACTGCATGGGCGGCAGCGGGAGAGACTGATGTGTAGACTTATATTTTTCAAAAATTATCCCACAGGACTGTAAAAACATGCGCACCTACAGACATACCTTGCGTAGCTTATACTCCTCCTCCACCTGTCCACTGTGGTTGAGGTGGCGCAGCCAGGTGGTGACGTCCAGCCGCCGATAAAGCTTCTCCTCTGGGTGGGTCTCAGCCGACGGCAGGGTGGGCCTCTGGATGGAAAACTGCATGCAGGATTTCTCAACTGTCACCTGGCAGAGAGAGTGAAAAACCGAATAGAAGCCTGGGAACGAGAGGATAAACGATTCCTTCGTTCCTCAATAAAATGAAGCGCCAAACAGGCATTTTTGGACCGTTGCCTGACCTGGTCTTTGAGCTGAGTTTCCCTGCAGCACTTCCACTGTTGGAAGACCTCAGCCAGCTTGTCCAGGCCAGCATGATGGAAGTGGAGGATCTTATATTGGCTCTCTCTGCTGGCTATCACCAGCTGGCCACTGGTACACGCCTCATCACTGCAACAGCACAAGAAAGAATGAAAAAGACCCACAAATCCCTTCTTAAAAAGGAAATTTGGAGGACTGTGTTAACCCAGGATTAATAAACCACTACACTCATTACCTTACTCATATCTAATCATATCCATTTTCCACAAATGATCATAGAACAACACCTGTCCTCACAACACCGTGAGACATTGCACCATGGCAGGACAAGGTGACCCCCTCATGACCCCTGGCTGACCTGAAGAAGAGTCTCAGCGACCTCATGTGACCCAGGTCCACCCTGAAAACGCCACACAACTGCTCCAGAGCCAGCACCTTCTGCTGCTCCTCCCACCGAGCGCCCTGCGACTGGCCGCTGCTCTCGGACGGGGCGTGGCTGTCCAGGCTGGAGGCGGAGCTTGCAGAGTGGGTCATGGACTCCTCGCACAGCTCCCTGGCAGAAAATACAAAAACAAAGGAGTTCCTATGAATCAGAATTCAATTTGGAGCTTAATTGTGCAAAAGCGAACACAGTCATGTTTTCAGACTGAAATCTCCCCTTTCTTGCACCTCGCGCTCAGACACAGAGCCATTCTCCTCCGTGGAACAGTAATAATAAACATCATGCAGACAGCGGCCAGCGGCGTTTGGCCCAGTGATAAGTGTACAGACATGTGGGCTTATCCCGAGTTCAGCTTTGCCCTGTTGTTTTGTGTCTCAATACGGTTCAGCAAAAAGGCTGAGAATGGGAGGAATGCATGGAGGCTTCTGAGGACACACACACACACACACACACACACAAACACACAGGAAATCTGTACATGCACAAATCACACTGTCTGCCGTCCACTTTCTCCTGTCATTCCCCCCATGGCCAGCATGTTGTTCCCGGCACTGAAACCTGAGCCGAGGGTTCCACTGCTGCGGGAGGAGACACACTGCACTTACATATAGAGAGGAACACACATACACACTAACATGCACACGCACACGCACACACGCACACACGCACACACACACACACACACACACACACACACACACACACACACACAACACAGAAAGCAGACAAACAGCAACACAAATACAAATCCTGCACGACAGCAAGCACACACAAGTTTTTTAATTAAAAGAATCACTGGCTGGCATGTTCAATGACTTCCTCTCTTCTCTCTCACACACACACACACACACACACACACACACACACACACACACACACACACACACACACACAGTGAATGGACCATAGCTAATGACCATAATGCACTCTCGAACACGTCTCAAGACTTGCTAAAGCTGAGAAACAGACCAACACAGAAATGCGTTAAACCCGCTGACATGTGAGAAGCAGACGTCTTAATCAGGTTTTCTGCTTACTATCAAATGCACTTATCATCTATTTAGAAAATTAAAACCACAAGTCATTCGCTCATTTTAAAATTCAGCTTATTATATCTCAATTATGTCTAAAAAAAGAACCCTCTGACTGTTTCTCCCTCTGGTTTGAGTGAATGTGTGAGTTCAAAAGTATTCTTCTATAAAATGACAGAAATCTATTTTTCTATTCTGAAAAATTTTACAGGTGATGACAAGTGGTCTGTTGGTACTTGGAAAAGACGAGGCAGGGAGGCAGGCCAAGTTTAATCTATTACACCCTGGTTCAATCATGTCTGCCTAATCATTTCCCCTGTCAGCAGATGGGAAAATAACAAGGCTGATCAATCCAAGCTGCACAGTTTCCTCTGCTATCTAGTGATTTACTGCTCTCTGCCTCATGTATCATGCCACAAACCAGACTGTGGAACACAAGGAGACTGGGAGAGAGGCACAGAGGGCTCTGGTAAGGGAGTTAAGCAATCTGAAATACGGAGAAGCTCCTTTAAAAAGGACTACTGTACTCACTTTTTCAGAACTCCAATGACTGTCAAGCTCGGGGTGTTAACGAGGCCTACGAGTCCATTTACAGCAGACATTTCCTCCATTACAGGTTTCAAGTACAAATTTTTCTGCATGGAAATAAAAGTGCAAAAACCATGGAGAACGCTGCACGAAAGCACATGATTCTTGGCTTTTTAGTGCAGGTCGTCCGCTGTGCTGCATCCAAGCGGAAACTGGACGACTGATTAGCAGCTTCTGTCAGCCTGATTCTGTTCATGTACGGTGGGCAGGAGCCAAGCCGTAAAGTGTACAGAGAGTACATTATGTAAACAAGCTGTTTTGATGGAGTCAGGCTGCTGCAGACGGCATGTCCCACCAGACCAGGGTGAGATCAAACTGCCCTGAGACCTTTCGTAACACCTCTCCCCACATACACGAGGCTTTGACCTGGGGGAAGGTGCTGCCAGGTCATCCTGAGAACCAGGACCAAGTGCTACAGGCCCCCAGGGACTCCCAGGCCCTTCAGATAATCCCTGGGGGGAGCACAGAGAGATGAGGGAGGGGCCGTGGTGAAGGGGGCGGTGTGGGCTCTGCAGGCCCAAGTGGTCAGTACAGTTTGGAGAAAAACACTGTCATCTGTTATTCATGCGGCGTTTTAATAATCCCAGACCCGAAAGAGCAAACTCCTCTAGAAAGGGGTGCCAAGACCCTCAAAAGGGATCGTAAGACAAATGTGAGGGGTCCTGAGATTATTACAGTGCTTGTAAAAAGTATTCTCCACCTTTTAATGTTTTATTATGCCACAGCATAAAATAAATTGGCTCCACCAGCAACGATTTATGTGTGTTCTATTAAACAAGGGGTGTAATTCATTTAGATCACTTTGTAAAGATCTGTTTTCATGTTCATATTAAAGGGTCTTTCTCTGTTGATGTGTGTAAAAAACCCACACACACACATTAAATCCACTTTGATCCAGTGATAAAACATAGAAAATTACAATAAAGGTTTGGCATTATAGCAGAAACAAAAAACATATTTCTGCTCAATAAAGTTATTTGGATGATTTGTTTCGCCTTCTTCAAGCCGCCAAAAATGATTTAAAAAAAACAGCAACCAGTGATAAGTGGCTGGGAAAAGAAATCGCTGCGTTTTAAAGGCAGCGCAAACCAAAAATATAGGAAACCACTGATCTAAGATCTAATCACATGATAAAACTCTGCGAGTAAAACCTCAGGAGGGGCAGCGTGCACACACGGACAGTGGTCTCATAAACTACTGTTAAACTTGAAAGAAACTTGTTAAGAAGCTTGACAGAGATTGCTGTGGATTTCTCTCCCACCGCTCTCCTCTTTCTCCCCCCCTTTTTATCCGCTCTCGCTCTCCCATACGCGGTTCTTTCTCTTTGAATGATTCCAAGTGACATGTTTCCAGTTCCTGGCCCCTTAACAGTGTCAATTAAAGCAAGAGAGAGAGAAAGAGAGATTGAGTGGGTTCCAGGGTTTTGGCTGCTGCTCCGCTCTCTTCAGTGCTCTAATCCGGAGAGCTGACATTCAGCCCAGCACAACAACCCCGGGAGCACTGGGAATCAAAGGGCTTCACACAGACTTTAGTAAGGGAAGGGGAAGGGGAATGGGGGGGGCAAGATATTTGAGAGGTGGGCAACACCGAAAGAAACAATATTGAGAAAAACAGAGAGAATGAGCAAGAAGAAAAGATGCAAGATACAGTGGAAAGAATGGACGGATAGGGGGGTAGAGGAGAGTCCAAGAGAAGGAGTGAAAAACAGAGATACGAGTGCCAGAGAGACACTAACAGCGAGTGGAGCACAGAGGAGCAGAGGAAGAGGAGGACAGAGTAAAGGTTAGAAGCTGTGAAGCCCAGAGCGCTGCCAAGTCACACACTGACTGCACTTACAGCAAGCCGGGGTCTGAGAGTGGTTAAAAAAGGCTTAAACACACACTGGCTCGCCCTCTCTAGCCCGCTCTCTCTCTCTTCGACACACACTGACACAGGCTCACTCACACATTCTGGGCAACATGTCAGGCCAAATAGCTGCGTGAGGAAAACGACCACGGAGGGAATCATAAAGTCAAAATGGCCGTGAGGTCCGAACAGCAACACAATCACGGACCAGATGGCTCGCTTGATTAGAGAAGTCTCTGGAAGCACTGAGGTTTTGGGTTTGTGGGATTTGGGGACTTATTTTGGCTCATCTTTGATATTCTAAATCATTAAAATTAAGGGCTGCTTTAAGTAAATGAACACATCTTGAACATGATAAGGTTTCAGGCCTCCTGCTGAGGTCATCTACCTGCTGTCAGTCCCAGGGGACATTCAGTGGTGGTGCAGGAAGCCACCATGTGGCCTCAGAGTGTAAACCAGCCCTCATGCAATCAATTCTTTTCTTTTTGGCTCCACCTTGTGGTGGTTTACAGTAACTGAGAAAGTAATGTGGGTTAGTGTGCTAGAGTTGACTATTACAGCTTGTCAGGCAAGGTTTCTCCGATGAAAACTGCTGATATTTTCCGTCTGAAAGCGTGGAAACATCCCGTCCTCTGAGAGCTGTGCATGTGCCCTCACATGTGGATGTGACAGTGTGGTCAGTTCCAGATAAGATCAAATACAAGAAGCACATCAACTGACATTATGTTGACTTACATTCATTTCCTGGAGACGTGCTCAAACAAAAACCATAACAACTACTTGCCTGACTCTAACCTTTCCCTTAACCTTAACCTTAACTCAAGGCTTCACCCTAAAATTTAATGACTTATGTTTAGAGGAATTATGTTTTGTCCCCATAAGGAAGGACAGTCCTTATGATATGACTGTGTAAACAGATTTATGTCCCCACAAAATTAGTAGTACACACACCCATACTTCTATTACACATACACACACACGCGCACACACATGCACATGCACAGTGTCACATTACTTTACAGCACACTGAGGATTTATACATGTTTTCCATAATCTGGAGGCCAAAAATAACCCAAAAATAACCTTTTCTGTCAGTAAAATATGTCTCACAAGTCATAACATCAGAGCAGGTTTCACTAGAGGCCACTACCAGTGTGTGTCTTTGCACTGAGGACATGTCCTCTACATATTTGGGTGAGTTTACAGTCACTTACATGCAGTATTTCATTTTGATTGATTCCATGTTTTTAACCGAAAACTTTTAACCTAAACACGACGGCTTTTAGGACAACAAAAGCAACCTCGCAGCTCTTCAATAAATATAAAATGCCCCATTTGAAAGTCTGATCAAATCTTACTCAATGTGAACTAAATTGTAGTATTTTTATAAGTTTACTTACAATTTGACAGTTGTGTGACTTTTCAATAGAGGTTTGTAAAGAGAATCCGGGGACGACCTCAAGGAGAAAATACTCAACTGCCTTTTTGTTTATGTAGAAATAAGTTTTTAATTGTGCTCAGTTAAAATGTATTTTATTTAGTTCAATGTAGGTCCCCAATGCAGGCCTGGACATCGATTTAAAGACGGCTTCATTCGTCATATTGGCCAGCCTTCAAATGATTCTGCTGTTCTACATTAAATATAAAAACCCAGCTAATAAATAAATGATGTCACTTTCAAATGCCTGAGGTGGGGAGGCATGAAGTGGGCTACAGCCGTGATTATAGATTAAGTTTTTCACAGTTGTCCTTAAAAATCTGAATATAGCTGATTTGCATAATTAACTTTGGCAAATGCGCTCCAGTTACAGTTTGCAGCTGACATTTCATGCTGTGTGTCTGTTATCTCGTCCATCTCTCGAAGGTTGGCTGCTGCTGTAACTGTTCACCGTCACAATTACAAAAGCAGCCACGCAATTAAACCTTATTGAGTTGAACAGCATGTGTCAGCTTAAACAAAAGGTCTGACAACAACTGCTTTTATTCCTCTTACAAACATTAAACCATACTGAACAGATGCTTTCATGTGTGACCGAACAGGCTCTGCTCTTTAAGGTTCTCCTCAGCAAACTGCAGTGGCAGTAAAAGATTAAACAGTGAGCACAATTAGACCCCAAAGGCTATACAGACCAGAACCCACAGAGACATCACTTGATAGTAAATACACATAATGCACAGGGCAAGAAGATGCAGCCATCACAAAGTCCAGGACTGCAACAGCTGAGAGCATGTCTTTAGAGCTCAATCAGAATGAATGCACTACTTCAAGGACTTTCCAAGGCAATGTAAAGCAACTTAAAGAGGTACAGGGACACCAGAGAGTTGACTCACAAATACTGCAGAATAACAACATGTCAAAGGAATTACATTATGAAAAAAGCATGAGAAAGTAGACTCACAAACACCGACTGCATGATGTTTGCTGACAACACTAACCACAAGTTAAACCGGTGAAACAGGGATGAAGGACATGTAGTGGCATTGCTGTTATGTACTGCGCACTATAACTGTTCAGCTATCGGGGGCCAAAAACATTCGTTTTTGATAGGATGTGGGACAGTGGTGGAGTTATGAGTGAGGTCGACAGGGGACCTATTTTCCCACTGCTGAATGACAAAACAAAGAATAAATTTAACTCCGCTGTGTAAAAATAATCATACAGGTCGCAAGCGATGTCTCACTCTCACTGACCTGCTTTCGCTGTCCAGGAAGACAGAGCCGCTGCTTTCACACAGGGCCTCACTGACGGGGGACAAGCAGAAGGGGGAGGAGAAAGTGTCCGAGTCCGAGCCCATGGTGCTGTCCCGGCTCACTTCGTCCGACAGCTCGCAGGAGCCCTCGTCGCCTTCTTCCCCCGCCGAGGGCAGCTGCTGCTGGTGTGAGGAGGGATCCGCTCCGGCCTCGACCGCCAGGCTCTGGCTCTCTGCAGAGGTGCTGCTGGTGATGTTCCTCTCCTCATCCTCATCTTCCTCCTGGGCTGCTGGGTGACGGGAATGGGGTCTGGAAGGAATGGTTGGTTTAAAATGTGTATCCAAGACAATTTATTTGGGGACATTCCAATAAACGGCTTTCTTACCGTCGGCCTCGGCGGCGTGCGTTCCTGCGTACAGGGGAGCTCTCCGGCGTGATGTAGCGCAACGCCTCCTCATCCTGTCTCTGGATGCGGGAGTTGGGCACCCAGGTCAGTATCAGGGTGGTGCCCAGGCTCTCATCCTTCTCCGTGTGCACACACAGGTAGCCTGCAGGGGGCAACATAAACCACAGTGGTTAGGAATAACTATGAAGAGAAAAATCAGGTAACATGAGAGGAAATGACAAGAGTTTTTTGTAAGTAGCAGACAGCTGCAACCCGAAGGCAAACATGAGACCACAGAGGAGATAAACACACAAAGAAATGACGACACAGAGGGAACCTGAGATGTGAGGAATGACCTTGCAACACACTCACACATGACAAAAATGGAGGATCAGGGGAGAGAAAATAAGGAAATGCTGTTAGTGTTCCTTCCCATGCATAAATGTGGCAAGTTAAAATGTTAGTAGAAGCCAGTAGCAAAAGTGAAATTGCTATAAAAGTCTGCAAGATGTTGACAACAGAACATTTGGCCTGCAGCTGTAAACATGATGTATATTGTAGACTCATCTTTTAATCTTAGACCTCTATATTCTGTGTACCTTTTATACTGTATATGTGTTTGTGTGTGAGAAGCTGGCGAGGGTCAGCTGACTCCATTCATGCCCCAAAGAAACGTAGCAGGAAACACTTTCTACATCAGCCCCGCCTTACCTGGGTGGTGCTCCGCCAGGCCGGGCAGGTGCTCCGCAGGGTGCACACAGACATTATTTTTGGAGAAGATGACCTCGCCATCCAGGCCCGAGCGCAACGATGTACCCCCCGCCCCGGGGTTAAAGGTCAGGAGGTCGGAGGCCTTGGAGGAGGCGCGCCGCAGGAGCCGACCCAGAGACATCTCCTCAGGCGCCGGGACACTGGGCCCATCCTCTGGATATTTGGGAGTAGGAAAGGGAGTTTTAGGCAGAGGAGGGCCATGATGGGAACAGCATGGGAGTGTTACAGAGCAGGAAAAGACAAGAGAAAAAATGGAAATGCGATGGTTAAACATCTTAAGGACAGTGAGACAAGGCTTGGCACGACAGGACGGCACAGATGCTCACCTACACTTCGTCTCCTCTGCAACACCTGTGCCTGCACTCACTGCAGTGTCCTTACTGCAGAATCCTCTCTGTACTTGTTCAGCATTTCCCTGAGCCACATTTTCTTTGTCGCCGCCTGCACCCACTAACACAAACACATTTGCAGGATCTGTGGATACTGTACTACCGTGTCACTAAAAGCGTCCCACCTTCTGTAAACAACACACACAGACACACATACTGGTGTGTACACACACAGAGAGACATGTGCAAACACACTTCATCCGTGTGAAATTCCAAGCCGTTATCAGTAGCTGACAGATGTCGTGAACATCAGTGCTGAACTGGGATCAGCATGTCCCCGCACCAGTGTTTCACTTGTCTGCTTCACATGAGATGATGTGATGAGACGAACTTGAAATCAAGCGAAAAGTAAAGCAGCTCTTTGATGCTGCAGTGTGATGTGTTGTGGAGGGCTTTATTCTTTGAAAAGGGAATCTTCCTTTTCCTTCTCTAAAAGTGAAAGTCTTCTTTTAATGCTCCTGTGTAGATCTCATTTTTTCACTTCCTTTATCGTGGGTGTCTGGACCCACTTCATGCGTGCAGCCTTATTTTCTTGTTGGCTGAACGCCGACACGTACTCCCCACTCCATCTGAGGAATGTTCCCTCCTTTTTCCTCACAGGGCATGTTTACCTCTGCCTGATTAAGCAGGCACCCCACTTCCTGATGCCAGGCCCCAGACAGGAAGTCTGCTGGCATGCCATCCCGGCATGACCTCAGAGCAGAGACTTACCGTAGGCCATCATTTGGCTCACATTTAAAATTGTGGGAGTTTTTTTGGCATGAGTTTCATGTCTTGCACGGTACATCTTGTAAAAAGGGGCTGCTGTTTCTTGCAGATGTCAATAATCTTGGGCTGCAACTAAGTTATTCAATCGTTTAGTCTATCAAATGTCAGAAAATTGTGAAAAATGCCCTTCATGAGGTCTGAGAGCCCAAGGAAGTATTTTCACATCTTGTTTTTACCCACAAACAGTTGAAAATCCAAAGACATTCCATTTAAAATAATATAAAACCAAAGCAAATGACAAAACCGTCACATTTAAGAAGCTGAAGACAGTAAATGTTAGCATTTGTGCTTGATAAACGACCAAAACAGTGAATCTAAACCAAAATTCAACTGATAAAGTTAGTTAAATTTTCTATCTGTCAACTAATTATTTAATCTCTCCAATAATCACAAGTGATTCAGAAAGTAGACAGCCCCGATTTTATACGTTTTAAAGCATGAAAACAGATGATGACCTAAAACAGGAAGACAAAATATTAAGTAAGTGCTTCTCAATCCACAAGTCACAACATTAGACTACAGCTGAATATTAGCCGCCACAGGGCTATCTGCATGCTAACTGTTTCAAACACTGGACTAACCCACTTTTATATGAGATGAACGCAACGTCCACATTAGAGCTGCAACAATTAAGTAATCTAAAAATATTTTGATAAACGATACATCAATGAGTATTTTTTAATAGAAAAAAAGTCAAAATTTTGCAGCTTCTTAAATGTGAATATTTTCTAGTTCTTTACTCCTCTACGACAGTAAAATGAAAATCTTCACGTTGTGGACATTTGAGGACGTCATCTTGGGCTTTGGGAAATAATCTTTGACATTTTTCACCATTTTCTGACATTTTATATATCAAACAACCAGCAAATAATCAACAATGAAAATAATGGCTAGCTGCAGCCCTGGCGCGTAAACTGTGACTCCCTGCTCGACACTCACTGTGACAAACACGCCACCTGAACGTGATGTGCGTAATGACCTGACGGGATTTTCAACACGACACACAGCTGTTTCCAGTAGCCTCATAACAGTAATAACACATTTGCTGCTGTGCTGCGCTGCGGTGGTTATTTTGGTCTATATGTGATTACAGGGCCACTCGGGTCAGTTTGATAGGGCTCGTTCAGGCCGGCTGTTAAAGGACATTCATCTTTTATGCTGTCAACGCCTCAGTGTGCTCCCACTCCACCTCTCCTCTCTGACCTTTTATCACAAGACTCACATCCCCAAACTAGTCTCACTTTGGCCTGCAGAATACTTTAAATAAGAACTTGAAACTTACATCACAGAAGTTTAACTGTGGGTACGTAAGCCACAAACTTCCAGGGTCTCAGCTTCTCACCTCTGGGCTACATTAATTAAGCTGTCATGCTGACATCTGAATAGAGGAGCCAATACAGAACTGCACTGTACAGTGACGTGCCTGGGGCAGCTGAAAGGAGACCAGCCACAAAGAAGCCTGAAAAACAAGGTTTTTGTGGACTTTGCAAACTCTGCATAAGTCATGAGGAAACTCTGTGAGAGTATGTGGACTTTTAAGGCTTTGCTACATCTGGAGATACATTTTAAAGCATATAAAACATATTTCTTGCGCGGGAGGAGTGTTGCATTGAGCTTCATTTCATAAAGTTATACATAGCGTGCCCTAAATACATTATCTGAACGGGAGGTTCAAAATAAGCTAGTAAATATTAAGTCCTGTACCCATCAGCTGGTACTGAGCAATGTAACTATTATTGGTGTTTATATTATGATTTCCATGATTACATACTTTTGTTGTGCATGGATTTGTGATTATTTCCTTAAATTGTTTGACCCTGCATATACTCACTGGGCGGATATATCGGCCAATATTAACTTATCTGAGATATATCAGCATGTCAACTGATAAGCAACAAGAAACGCTGGAGGCGGAAGGCAAAAGAAACAGTAACTATGATAGAAATTGTCTACCGCAGTGCCACATGTTTCAATTTCAGCTATGAAATGTCCCACTCTGAATGGACAGATTGATTTAATGATGAAAGTCAAAGGACCCCTGTTGTAACTGTTTGGGTGGGTGTCTCATGTAAAAATCATCAGTGTTTAAACTCTCAAATATCAGTGACTGTATCCACCTAAAGCTGCAGCCAGGCAATCCACCTCCACCTCTTTCACCCGTGTAGTGGAGAAAAACAAAAACACCTGACACAGCAATGCAATCAAACACAAAAACACCACCAACTACAGCCTGAAGAATCCTGATCAGTATTATTGACCCTCCTCAAAAATCCCCTGTTGTATTGAACTGCAGGACAATGCACAGGTGTTTACATTTTACTGCTCAGTCAGTGTCTCCTGTACATTTAGGTGACAGGTGTGAGACCATACAGTGGGTCAATTCTACCAAAATAAAAGGGCTGATTGGAGGTGGTCTTCCCCTGTCCGTCACAGTGGAGCCTGGGTGGCAGAGGTGTGCCTTTATGTCGGGGGCTCCATCAGTCTGACAGGCAGCATCCGCCTGACAGGAGAGAGAGGATGGGACAAGGCTTCTGCTACCACAGCACTATTTATACATGGGCCCGGACTCATATATCTATGTTTTTGGCCCGAGCGGGGACTGGTATCTGTACCACATACAACATAAATATTTTAGTTCAGCTGCCGAGACCATGGCCGAAACCCTTAGCTAGTTACATTTGACGGTGTCCGCGTTAACAGGCAACTTAAAAGTTTGTTTTAATACAAAAGATAACGTTACATTGGTGTCTTGTACCGGAGAAACGTGTTGTTCTTGACTGTCGGCGTACACACCTGTTCCAGCAGGAGAAATGAATGAATAGCAGAGCAGCCTTTAGAGAGAAACGGGGCCAAGCGGCTCACCTTCAGTCCCGCCGCAGAAGTCTACAGCCCATGTCGGACATCCATCTCAGCGGGCAGCCGGGGACCGAGCAGCGTGAACCGGCGTCGTTTCACCGCCTTTCTCCAAGATTTAGCTCAGCTGTTAGGGGCTGTAGTCTTGTTTGTATCCCCGTGTTTTCCGACAGTGACACCACACGTTTGACTGCTGCTCTCCCTACAGTAAAAACACTTCCGGCTGTAGCTTTCAAAATAAAATTTATCTCTCATTGACAGAGCACGGTGTTGGTGTTTTAATTTGTAAGTCGAATTTTTCTTACTTCCTGCAACTGCCTGGTTGTCTGTGTCTAACTTGACTTAACAGCTCACCCACAGACCAATCCCCCAAATCTCGCTGCTTCCGGAATGTCAAAGGCTTTTTCTATCACACAAACCGGGAATTTTAGATTTCAGATCGAAAAAACGGAGGGACATCAGCGCATGACCGCACGTTAAAATGAAAGTGCATACATTTTATAGTAACAGAAGTCATCATCCGACCCGGCCTACCTTAAAGATCTGACCCTTTTTCATCATAAGTGACGTTTTAAAGGTCACAGGCAAATGCTTGAATGCAGTTGGTCCATCATCAGGACCAGAGCTGGAGTCAGAGCATCCTGTCACACAGCTGCCAGAAGCTTTACCTGTCCGTTTCAAACCTGTTTTAGTTTAGGCAATAAATAATTTATCTCCTCACTACATTAAAAGCAATTTACTGCCTACAACCTTCAAACTGAGGTTTTTTGTAAACCCTTCAAACTCTCAAATTATATATTAGTTTTAAATACAGTATATAATTTCTATATTTACAGTATATAATTTCTATATTTATCCAATATATACTGTACAGTGATGGCGGTACATGCAAACGCTATAGATAGGGGGCAAAATACACACATCCACTAAAAACTATGACATAACTGAAACTAATACAGCTTCAGTATCCTCAAAGAAGCAGGCTATAAATGCTCAGCCCAATAACATGTTTTCTGTCCAATTCTGTCAAACTATTATGTTAACAAAAGTAATGATATATGTTGCTATAATGGATCTCACTTAAGATAAATATGAATGAGGGCAGCGTGAGACAGCAAACATCTTTGGAAAACCATGATTAACAATAAGCAAACCTCCTGATGAGTGCTGTAGACAAATATACCTCTATTCAGCAGTCTTATTTACAGTGCCTTTCAGCAAGAAAGATGTACAAACATGATTTTAAAAACACAAAGAGATTGCAAACAGTTTTCTTGATTCAGTGCAGCAGGTAGAGGTACAAATGACCTGGCGAGAAAAAACAGACACAAGATGATGGCGGCTTTGGTTTGATATCACATTATTAAAAACCTGCTGCTTACAAAGCACTGCTTTCCAATTTACACAAAGAGGACAAGCAAGCATTAAGTGCATCTTGAGCTCTGGGATGATTGGCACAGCTCAAGGAATTGAGGTGGTGATTTCAGCAGCAGCAAAAAATGCAAAGGCTCCCAAATAATTTCAGTGCATCAGAGAGCCCATTGGACTGTAAACACCTCTGACATGGGCAAAGCCAGGCTAGTCACTGTCAAAACCTGTGGGGAGAGAAAGACACAGAGTTGAACTGACAGAGTGGTTTGAGAGATGACAGACATGATGAGGGAAAAGGGAGGAGAAACACACTGACTCTTATCTGCAGAATGACATCATTATCCTTCTGAGGAAGACAAACATCAAAGGAAGTAGTGCTGAGTCACAAGAACTCACCTTGGTGTCACTGCGGTATGTGAAATCCCTGACTTTGTCCCCATTGGCTAGTACATAGAAGGGTGGTGAGGGCACCCCGAACACCTGCAGCCCTCCCAGCACAAGACCGGCCAGGGCCCCATTCAGCTTGAGAGGATCACTCACCACCTGAGACTGAAGGAGACCATTATTTTCTTTTTTCTAAAGGTAGCAGAAGAGAGCAGTAAGCATTTAAACTTAATTGTATCATTCAGTAAAGGGATTTTTGAATCAAGTAGTAGTGCAATAACATGCAAAACATCGCCTTGTCATCTCTCCCAATGCAAATGTCACTCATCTTGGCCCTACCTGTCCAGCAATGAAGATAACATAACAATAATTTCCCATTTCAAAGGTGTCAAGACTGTCCCCGTCATCCCAGAACAAGTCGCCGCGGGCCCAGCCGCCTGCTGACAGTGCCACCGTCAGGAAGAAAGGGTTTCTGCGCGTGGCTGTGGTTGTCAAAGCAGGCTCCTTAACAAGAAAAGACAAGTCAAAGAAAACTTTGTTTCAGGTCATTTTCAACTTGTCAGTCAGGATGTCATGATAGTTATACTTCAATGCAACCTGGTACAACACTTAATCAAATGCATCCATGTCACAGCCATTTCACTGAAAACTCAGGTTACTGTTCAAATACAGTGGCACCAGTTATGTTTAGAAAAATGCAAATATCCAGTGAAAAATGTCCAATAGAAAATAATAAACAATATATGTCGAGTGGGCCTAAATTTCTATCTTCTGTCAAGAAACTGCATTTACTATCACACAAAGCCTAACTGTGTGAACAGATGTACTACACTGATGACAGTAAACTGTAATATTTGTTTGAAAAGTTACTGGTGTGCACTGCCTGTTTATTTTACGCCGGCCTCAAACATGATTCTGCTAAATGGAGGTAGAAATTATACGTAGGACTTCTAAGTACTTGTATCACCTGTTTCAATTATGTATTGTGGGTTTTTCTCATCCTCAAACATTTTATGCATAATTCATCTGTGTGCCATGCCCAACAAAACGAGCTGCATACAGGCAGGTTCTCCCGAGCAGATGCCCACCTGCTGGGGGATGATGTGTCCCTCCCTCACATGGACGTTGATGGTGTCCAGAGGGGCTGGCAGGAGCAGGTATTGACCCTTACTGTAGAAAGGCTGACCCTAGAGAGCAAAACACAGATGACCAGGTGAACACGTTGAAACGCAAACAAAAAATGAATTTTGGCTTAAGGCTCATGTGCCAGTTTTATTGCGGTATAGGTTTGAACAACTCACATCGTGCAGGCTGTACCAAGTGCCAGGGGGCAAGTAAGCAGCCAGCTCTACAGCCCCTTGCTCTAAGACTGGACTAATGAGAAGCGAACTCCCCCACAGGAACTGTCGGTCTATGGTCTGACTGTTCGGGTCAGTGGGAAACCTACGAGGGACAGTAGATAGTTATAGAAAGTGAAGCACGTGGTCAGAATCATTTCATTCACATAGAACAGCAGTAGGACACACACTCCATGAAGAGAGGCCGGGCCACAGTGTCAGCAGAGGCGTGTGCATGATGGAAGAGTGTGTAGAGGAACGGGAGAAGGGAGTAACGAAGGTTCAATACACTCCGCATGGCTGCCTGGGCCTTCTGCCCAAATACATAGGGCTCCTGAGGCTGTGGGACACACACACAATGAAACACACAGACAGTGAGAAGATAGAGTTACCTCTATTCATAATACATGAAACAGATGGACTGCTCTAGACACAGTGGAAAAAACATACAGTGCAGACCCCTACATCCTAAGAAAACCAAAACAAAACAGTGTCTCTGTCTCACAGCGTTTTCCTGGTCGTTGTGGTTTCTCATAAATGGGTAGAAGGCCCCAAGCTGCATCCATCGTACACACAACTCCTCGTTGGTGTTGCCTCCGAAGCCACAGATGTCCGCCCCCACAAGGGGAACCCCGAACAGGCTGAACTGCAGCACCGCTGGGAGGGGGGGCACAGGTGCAAGAGGTCAGTCTAAAACCCTCAAATGATCGGAGGTCACTTCAAAAAAGATCTTTCTGATTGTCTGGTTGAACCTTTTATTCTACCACACACAGATCTGTCAAAAACCAGAGCAGAGCCAAAGCTGAATAACCACTGAGGAACCACATGGACCAAATATCCGTAACTACAGAGTATTATGACCTTTGAGAAACCACATCTCCTCACCAGGGATGGAGTATCGAAGCTGCTCCCAGTCACTCCTGACGTCTCCTGTCCACACGCCAGAGAAACGTCCGATGCCAGGGAAGGAGGAGCGAGACAGGACGAAGGGTCTCTTCGCTCGTACCTTCATAAGAGCGCTGAGGATGGCAGCCAACCACAGGGTGAATACAGTATACAGTACATACCGTTTTACTAGAAAGTCAAAGAATGAAATATCCCAGCTCTCTGCAAACTACATCTGATGGTCTCACCTGTGCGTGGCATAGGCCTCTGTCAGTCCGTACATGTTGTGCAGGTTGTAGTGAGTGGACAGCTTCTGCTGGGCCGACATACAAAGGGTTCCTGAGTTTAACTGGCCTCCAACCACCCCTGTTTGTATAGCAGCCAGAGAGACACACAGGCTACAAATGAGTGCATCACATGTAGCAAGTATATACATAACATACTTAAATATATAAACTGATTATGAATGTAAAATCTACGATGTTTGTATGTCTTAAAAGGCTACTAAGGTACAACACTGATCCAGGACACTTACTGGGTGTGTAGGGCGGGTTCTCAAGATCACTGTCAGGACAGCCCTCCACTGAGCCCTGCACAAAACTGGCCGGTTCATTCATATCCTAGGTGGAGCACGGGAGAAAAACAACAGGATAAAACAGTCTTTCTGTGATTCTGAGGTGACAAACAAACAACCACAAATCCATGTACATGTGTCAGAGCTGAAAAACTGACATACCCACTGTCTTAATGAAAGGATCAGTGGCTGCTCAGGTTGTTAGAAAATAACATTTTCCTTTGAATTTTATCCACTTCAGAGCATGTTGATATGTAAATGTGAGTGCAATAGACTGAGGATGCTGTTTCCCTTATATTGTCCACTTTAGAGCAGGTTAAGTCAGTGAAAATTAAATGTCTAATGTTATTTTCACTAGAATTTTAATATGGTCATTGAGTGAGTATGAGTATGTGAAAATGAAAATGCAAATTGGATTACTGCATTTCATTTTGACCCAAATAACACATACAGAAATGGAAAATTACAACAATATTGTGGAATTACATTTTCATTTTTAAGTTTGCATTATCATTTTAATCAAATCCCTTCCATACTGCATGTGTGTGTAAATACTCACAATCCACAGACCATCCACTGGCACTTTAGAATGAAAGTCTCTGATGCAGTCCTCCCACCAGCGTCTGGTCTCTGGGTTGGTGAAGTCAGGGAAGGCTGTTGGGCCCGGCCAAACCTGGATACACAGTATGGAATGTGCATGACATAAACACCCCTCTATGGAAAAGAAACCCCACCACACACAAAAAAAGAAGCCTAACCTTCCCTATCAGGACATGTCCTGTGGCATTTTTAATGAAGACGTCTCGTTTCAGTCCATCATCAAAGGGCGGGTATGTTCCAGGGGTGCTGGTGCTACTGATCCCCGGGTCCTTAGGGCAGAAAACCAGGAGTGCAAGACTCAGGCACAAGTTAAGAAAGTTGTGCTGCCATCTACTGGACAATATCATTAGTGATTACATATGCTCATTTAGAGACTTACACAATACTTTAACAAATCTAAACTGATGAATTGTTTGTTTTAGTTTAGCTGAATCAGCATCAGCAGTTGGTGAGTTTTTTTTAAAGTTAAAAGATGTCACACCAAGATGAGGATGTACTTCATGCCTCGATTGTGGAACTCCTCCACCATCTCCGGGAGGTCCCCGAATCGCCAGGGGTCAAAGGTGAATACCCTGCGCTTATCTGCATAGTCCAGATCATTCCACTGCACATCCTGGGGTTAAAAAAAAATGTGTTCAAATGAATACAACCGCTTTCACACCTTCATAAAGCCTCTCTGATTATGGTCAAACGTGAACATAATAAATGCACATATATAGGAAAAACATCCCATGTGCCTCAATTATTCTTTCCATTTCACAGAGCTTTGTGAGTACTTCACTTACCATGGGAAACTTTGCATTGTGCATGCGTTGCGCCACATGCCGGGTTGTATTAGTGGTGGTGTAACCCCAGCGACACAGATGAAAGCCCAGTGACCAATAGGGAGGCATCATAGGATACCCTAGGGATAGATAACAAGACATGGCAGTCCTTTAATAAATAAATGACAACAGAGAAACACATCTACTCTTTTCCAGGTTGCCTCAGGGATCCTTCAAATACACAGCACACACAGTGACATGCTTTTACGTGTTTTCCACTTAAAACTTTTCCTGGTATGGACATACAATATGCCTGCTGCTCTTGCTACCTGCAGATGTGCTACTGAATCAGCTGAAGAGACTTACCAATGACCTGGAGGTACTGTCGAATAACACTTTGAGGGTCAGGACCCAGGAAAACATACAGGTCCAGAATTCCTCCGACAGCCACCCAGGTGAGAGCGGGGGCTGGCTGCAGTATCACCTCTATGCAGACATTTGGGAAGATATTTAGCAAAAATAAGTATTCTCATGGAGAAACACAAATTCTATACAGACACTGAGGGCCAAAAACAACCAGACAAATGGCAGTGGGATGCTGTGTGTGTCTTATCGGAACAGATGGCTCGGTACCGACTGCATTGCTGTTGAGGAGGAAAACTCCATGCGCCAAGCCGTCCTCCTCCTGTACTATGTAGAATGGGTGGGAGCCATAGAGGTTAGCATCAGCCTGCAGAGAAAGACAAGTGTCAACATTTTCAACAAGAACACACAACAGTAAAGACAGTAAAGTTACAGGAAATGACTACTTGCAACCCTCTGTCAAAGGTTATATTTCTTTTGAATTGCGAGCAGTGCAGCCACAGAACAATGTTCCCTTCTCACACAAGGTTTTGTTTTATTTAGGTTTTTGAGACTGTTAAACTATCCAGTATTTCACCAAGATTAGAGACAAAATATATTTGATTTTTTTATAACAATTTATGTAGCAGGTATGTGTTTTTTATTTCCTGTTTCATTTCCCCTAGAGGGGTTCTGACCCTCACGCTGGGAACCACTACAACAGACTCACATGAGGCGCCATGTCTCTGTTCCAGAGAGTCAGTGAAGTCCAGTTAAGGTCCAGGAGGAGGGAGGTGTAATGCTCTCCAAGGCCAGACACAAGGGAAGAGGCCAACGCAGTGGACAGCTGAAGGTACTGGTCAGCAAACAGCAGAGGAGCGACCGTGGTGTCCACACTGGACGGGATGGATAAACATGCACCACACGATGATCACGTGTCACCCCAGACTCAAAGTAGTTTATTCATCTAGATGTTTATTTCTGAGGTCATAGTGCCCCATCATGTTTGTGCTAAACTGGGTGGGGAAACATGGCACAATGCAGTTCAACACACCTGCAAACTAAAAGCTCAACAATAAGGATAAAGTTAAATTAAAACCTCTCTGACAGTGTCAGTCAAAACTCAACCTTATTATCTCTGTAAAGGCAGAATTCGTGGCTGAGCAGGAAAAGGATAGAGCTTAGAGGTGTAACTTATAAAGTGGCCACTGACCCTTTGTACACACATTGTAAGCATATACTGTATGTATAAATAGTCAAATAAAATGTACAAATGCACTAACATTAATAGATAAAAGTAAAAAACAATTGAAATGAGGAGAGCTTTGGGTAATTATGTTATTATAATAGTTATATTACACAATATTCTAATAGCTCTCAGTATTTGTACAAACCAGACAATCAGTCAATTAATGGAGAAAATAATCAGCAGATTAATCCATAATGAAAATATCTTTTAATACTTTAAGGACATTTTCCTTGTGTATAAATACTCTCATACTTCTACTTACGTAACATTTTTAATGCTGGACTTGTGCTTGTAACAGAGTATTTTTACAGTGCAGTATTAGTTACTTTTAGTTAAGTAAAAGTAAAAGTAAGTCCTACATTACAAGTGACATAGAAATATACCTTATGAATGTAACATTAAAAGCCCACACTGTATAAACTGAACTGTATGTGTGTATGAAGATGGTACTGCAGCAGTAGGATTAGGCACAAGCTGACTAAGCAAAAGTATATGTAAGTAAATCCATCTATATAAGTGAAAAGAAGCACTCACATCACTCTTCCACTGGATTTTCGCCGCACTATGAAGCCAAATGGCTCAGGCTGGTATTCAGCGGTATACAGAGCTTCTTTGGGATCAGCTTTGCTCTGAGGAACACCAGCTGGGAGCTTCACTTCATATCGCTGAGACGATAAATCCTTTAACTTGAGAGAAAACAAACATCAGTTCACCATTTGCATTTCCTCCATAATGTCTTTTTCAGTGATTTCAGCTGAAAAACAGAGTATGGGGTACTCACAGTGAGGTGTAAGCAGCCTGCAGACTCCTCCATGACTTCTAGATGTAGAGAGGAGATGTCTCCGGGGAGATAAGAGGAGGTGGAGCGCGTCAGGGTGGCAGCCTGGCCTCGCGCGGTGGGGGTCAAGGGACCCATTTTATAGCCAGGGTACAAACTTGGGTAGAAGCACCAAGGTGGTCCTGCAGAGTCAGGCATAGGGGCGTAGCAGCATCCCCTCTCTTCACACTCTGTCTGGCCGAGGAGCCTGTCCCTGGCACAGTCAAAACGGCTCTCCGGGGCCATGGCGCAGCGCGTCCCTCTGTGAGTATCAGCGTCCTGGGAGCCTCCTCGACGCGCTCCCCCTGTCTCATCTGAACTCTTGTGAGGCTTTGCTGCATTATTACTAACAAGCACTTCGTGTGCTTTGGTCTCACTTCGCGTAGCAGAGGCTGAACTAACCAGTCTGGTAAACAAATGGGCGAGGAGGAGCGCAGCTGCAGCCCAGTGAGACAACACAGCCATAACCTCAGCAGACGTCAAAGGGCACCTGAGGTGAACCTCTGGTGCTTCGTGTCGGGTAAATATTCTGAAGCAGAGTGAGTTGTATCTGTTACAGAGAGCTATTATGGACATGTAGCTAATGCAGAGGCATTCACACTCACAGTTTAATCCATTTAGTGGACTTTGAAACGCTATTCATTGGCTCAGCGGAGCTGGAGTGGTCAGATGGGAGCTAGCAGTTAGCTAGCGAGCAGTTCAGTGTCGGAGCTACCATGCAGCATTTCCCTCTAAAGAAACGACGTATGAGCAGTGGCAGAAAATAAGTTCAAGACAGCGGAACAATCAGAATCTGGGTAATATTAGATGTCTGTGTTCTAATGAAATAACCTGACTACAGATGAAGAAGCAAGTGCATAACCATGGGGCATAAAACTAGGGCAAGCGCACTAGGACAAAAGTGCTTAAACAAATGCTGCTGCTACTTATTCTCTTGTAATTTTTGTTAATTCATGACAACAACTTCACCATCATTTCAGCCATGAAACATTAGTTTCAACCAAGGACCGAACATACATAGTCTAGAACAACAAATGCGATTAGGATATTGTTAGGGATACTGAATTAAATTGATTTTTTTATTCTTAAAATGTCTAAGTGTCTAAATGTTCCACTGCTTTTCACGCAGTTTCATAATTTAATTTATTTATTTATTTATTTCTACATGGTTTATCTTCAACATATCTGGTATCACAATGAAGAGATGAACAAAATTCTTTTGATGTCTAAAATAAAAAGATCATCACGCACCTGCAAGTTTTTTTTATATATGTGTATTTTTCAAGAATAGGACTAACAATTTGGCCAAAGATAGTCTGATAGCTGCTGCTCTGTAAATTCATCTCAGCACTATCACTATCACTATCAGGTGAACTTGAAAGGTCAAGTTCTCAACCCTCAAAGACTACAACACTGGACTAGGTGCCCCATGGACTTTTATTAGACAATACATGAGTAACAGAATAATAATCTGACTGCCTCAGAATCTTTACCCTAAAATGTTCATCTGAACCAAATCTGTACATCTGTAGGTCAAGGAAGAAAAACATTAAACTCATTGGAAAAAGTTTATTGTATTTGGTGACATGTTTTAAGAACACTAATGTTTACAGGGTTAAATGTTTCTTTATGTCACTATCAAAAGCCCATTCAATAGGAGTTTAGACAACAGTAATGATAAAACAAAAATGAAAATACACCAATAAAAGTACTGGTATGCACTGTAGCATGAGCGACTTCATTTGTTCATTTGGTTGTGTAAAGTACATTCAAAATATCTATACAACCATTACATTCTATACTTTACTACATACGTTTGTCTGTTGCACATCAATATGTATACACATTTATTGTCAAAACACAAATACAATACCCATGAAAATACTTTTTTAAAAATACACAGTTGCACTGAACATTGCTTTCCACGTTGTATCATGGAAAATAGAGAGTGAGTATATAAAGTGAGTAGAAAATATGAAGTGCATAAATGTGAACAGCAGTCCATCTGAACTGGACCTACAAACAATCTGAAAATAACAGGATAATAGATATGAGTACAAACAGAGACTTAAAAGCACTTGTGTGGTAGAGTAGCAAACATAGATTACATTGTTATTACTCTGGCTATCCAGTCAATCATAGTCCACATTCATTTATACACAAAAACTAGTTAGCAATTGTTCTGCCTCTTTATTTTTCTTTTCAATACACTTACATACATACATATATAAATAACACAGGAAAATGTAAATATCAAACTCTTACATCTTACGAAACAAAACAATACTCATACCATGTGCTTCAACATTATTTGTTCTGTCTTTTATAAGATAAGATAGATAAGATATATTGCCTACTTGACCAACTTTTACAAGAAGGCTTGTGTGATCTGAACTGATCTTTTCCTAATCTGTTCATGCTCTCAGTAATGATACTAGTCCAATGCTTCAGCAAGCTGGCATGCAGCCATATGTGACATGTGAGCACCATTGTTCAAGACAAATTAATTTTTCACAACAATGTTGCAGGCAACAGGGCCTCTAAAGGTAAATCCCAGGTAGAATGTGATGTTTTCATTACCATGAGGCACCGAAAGTACATGAAGAGGCTTCAAACTGAACTTCTTCTCTTTTGGAGGGCCCTCAAGGTACACCACTCCATCTTCAGTCCATCCAGAGACACATTTCAGCGTCTCGGCAATCTCAGGCTTTTTCCAGGCCTCACCCCTAAACCACTGCATGCGTTTCTCAGAGACTGAGAACCCTTTTGTGACATTTTCAATCTTTTTCTTGTGGACAAACTTATTCAATCCATTCCCACTGCCCAGAAAAAAATGGGTGTAAATCCTTCTTTTCCGCTGAGGAATGTCCTTCTTCTTTGTCCAGTAGCCTCTTTCCAGGTGTTCAACAGCCGATTGCACAATTTCATATTTTGTTTCTTTCTCATGGTCTGTGTCATGATCCTCTGGCCAGAATAGCAAGGTAAGCAAGAACAGGGAGCTTGGTAAACATTTCCTTTTGTCAGATGGGAACTGACGACAAAGTGCCTGTAGATCTTTCAATGGAGCTACCTTTCGAGCCTGTGGTGACAAAGAATTCAGAGTAATGTGGGTCACGATGTAATTGACAATATCTCTTTGGCCAAATTTGGCATTTTTTGGATTGCTGGGGTACAAAGACAGAATGGTCTCTAGAAGAGACACTGTATCCCTTGGGTCAGTTAGTTTGGACAGGATGGATATTAAGTTCCCCCCACCAAGGTGGTAGATGATCATGCGTTTTTGGAAAGGAGTTAAATTGGCTGGGACAGATTTCCCCTGGTTTTGAAGTGCAGCTGAATAAACTTCGCTGAAGTACTTCCCATACTCTGAAGATTTATTTGCCAACCATGTCAGTGGATGGCCGATCTTCTCTTCGGGACTATGTTCTTCATCTCCATCAATGTCTGTCTGGAAGTAACTGAGATCTTCTGAAATCCATTCCAACGCATCTTCCATTGTCTTGTGAAGTTTTTTCAAACGGTCATGAAATGGTTCCCAGGCACCTTCAACTTCCTTTGGTACATAGTCTGTTAACAGGTACTTCATACACTCTGAATGGCCACTGGTTTTGTTTGCAAATACTTCTAATGAACAGATCAGTTTGAGCAGGCTGCATCCAACCTCAACTTCAGCAAAAAACCCTAAACTGTTGGCATGTTCCATATCTGCATCAGCTGCTTTCTCACATTGTTGAAAACACTCCACGGCTTTCAGTGCAGTCTCCACAGCATCTGCTGTATTTTGGGCGGTCTTTGGTACATTGTCATTCTCAATAGCTTTCCATTTTGCTTGGAACCATTTTTTGTACACCTGCCCTTTTGTGTCGAGTATATATGAGTTGTTGGGCAGCTGTTTAGCTGCTGTCTCTGCCCAGTGTTTTGCCTCTTCAAACTTTTCATAAGTATAAAGAAGACGAGCAAGTTGTTGTGCAATGAATGGATTTTGATTGAAACGCTGGAATGCTTCCTTTAGTAGCTCAATTGCTTTGTCTGGCCTTTTCTCATTTTCACAGACATGCTCAATCAGAGGAGAGAAAAAACTTTTGACAAACTTGTTTCCCTTTCTTATTATCGATCGTGCTATGAAAAGTGCTTTCAAAAATGACAGATATTCCTCCCTTCCAAATCTGTGTTCGAAAAGCACAGTCTCACAGAGCAATTTCATTGCCAAACTGCTTTGGGTCTGTTGGCTTCCCAAAAGCTGCTGGAGAATCTCTTTTGCAATGAGTGGGTGGATGATTTTGATAGATTCAATGTGCGTCTTGTCATCTCTAAGGTGCAAGAAGACTAGTTTAGCATGAGGGCTGAGTGACTTCTCAAACTCATGATGGCGAAACCTTTCCAAGTGAATGGTTAAGGCAAGCAAAGCTTCACAATGGGACTGAGAGATGAAAGAGTTTTGAACATAAGCGTTCAGTAGTGCTACATAGAGAATGAGGCGAGTGACAACAGATCCATGGTCAATGCCTTCAAGCAAATGTGTCACAAAATGTTTAAGGTAATCCTCTTTGAATCCTTCAGTCATCAAAACAAATGTCAGAATGAAATCAGGCTCATATCGTTCCTCAAGCACCTTTCGTTTTCCAGAAAACTTTCTCTTCTCTTCAGCAGACAGTTTGTGAGTGACAGACACATTCTGTAATGGAGACTCTTTGCATTTCCCCTCTGGATCATGGGATCGTTGGCAGCTCAACAAAATGAAACAAAGGGTTCCAGCCTTGATTTTTTTGGTGTTAGATGCAATCCCTAGTTCATTCCTGAGATCATCTACATATTCTCTGTCTGAATCTTCAATGAGTAGCAGCACTGGTAGACACCTCTGTGGATCTTCTTCATATTCTCTTAGTTCAACTGCATGTTTTGCAACAACAGCAGCTGAGTATGAAAGCTTCACAACTGCACACCTTAGATCTTTCCTGTTGTCCCACAGCACTTGTCTTGCCACAGTGCTTCCACCACTTCCTGGATGATGGTAGATGTTTATACTAATCACCGGAGCTTCATCTGCATTGCATTTCAAAGCACCATGGAGAAGTTTGGAAGTATCGCGATATGCATCTCTTTTGATCACCCCTCCAACATACTTGTTCTCAGCAAGCCAGAAATTCAACCAGCTCACCCTCCCACCATGGTAGAACTGGCTCTCAATGTTCGCTTTCTCCTCATTAATGAAGTCTTCACTTGTTTCATCACAATGATTAACTGTCAGAATTTCCAGAGAATACATCTGCTCCTCTGCCTGTGTTTCAAGACGACATGTCCCTTTCACAAAAATTGGCAAGTGTTTGCTGGTACATGCTTTAACGAGTTGTACTTGCTGCAGAGTTGCATTAACGTGACTCATTTTCATCCCAACAACACTGGACTTGTTCACAGTTTCTGGTCCACATGACCCCTCTGCAAAGCTCTGCCACTTCTGGAAGTTTCTCTCTGATTCACAGATGCAAATGATGTCTTCATGGCCTTCCATGTCTGTGAAAAACTCATTAAAGGTGTGCAAGAGTGGTTTCTCAACTGGTGATGTGAGAAGAAAAATTACCTGGAAAGTCCCTTTTGGTAAGATTTTTTTACAGATCAAAGACACAGATTCCCGTAGGAAAGTCATTTTTGTCTTGATCCAAGTCATTTCATCACATGGAGTTTCACTCCCTTTGAAGTCAGTATGGCCATTACAAAAGATCCAGCTGGTTTGCTCAAACAGATGCAAGTGGTTTGTGAACTCTTTGATGGCCATGTCACCAGACATCCTATAGCTCTGCAGAGAATGCATGTTTGTAACATGATGCTGGCGGTACTTATTGCAAAGACCTGATATGTTTGACTCTGGGTCAAAGTCAAACACGCAGAATATCTTCATGTTAAGCAGCCAGTCAATGTTGCAAAGGTCATCAGGTTTGAATTTGTTTGTGATGAGTATGAACCATTTCTCCTTTTCAATGAATTTCTTCCCACTTGTCATTAGCATTGTGAGTTTCCTTCCAAGGTCTTGGTAGATCTCTGGAGCACTGAGGAACTGACTTTTCTCGGCCTCTTCTCTTTGAAAATCCCGATCTTTGACTCGCTGGTAAAAATCACTCAGCTCTTTGTCAGTCACTGGCTCAGTTTTTGAACCCACCCTCCGCAGAATCACCTCTTTCTCATATTCTAATTTGTTGGTCGACTCCTTGAAGTTTGGCAGACGAACTACATACACCTTGCTCTTTACAATACTTATTGAAGGCACAACGTCAACCTCTACCACATACCTCTTTTCTGTACTTTCTTGACCCATAACTTCAATGAACCTTGGTGGCCTAACACACTGGCGTACATGCTCCTTGTCAGAGGAGATACTCTTTTCAATGTAGTCCAAAGCATCTACATACATGTCTCTCTCTTTTACAGGAATACCAATTATCTCACCATGCACGTATCCTGTATCCTCCTTACTGTCCATCACACCAAAGTGTATAGTGCCATTTGATCTGATATTCATACAGCCAGCTGCAAATTTAAGAACCTCTTTGGCAAACTTAGCTTGGAGCCTTGTGCGATCCAATGTAGCAGCTAAAGCAAAAGACTTAAATTCATGGCATGGAGATATAAGATTAAAAGCACCTGATTCAGGCTGCAGGACTCTGTGCTTTACATAGATGAAATCAATTTCTTCTTGATCAAATGGTCGTGGTCTGCAGTCTTCTTTTGAAGTCAACACACATTGTTGCTGAGCAGTTTGTCTCTCCTTTAAGACACTGTCATCTTGCCGAGTCTCTGCTGAAGGACCTTCACTTGCAGATAGACGTTGAACTGATTTCTCATTAATGTCTTTCTGCTCCAACTCAGTTTTTCTGCCACCAGTGGGCTTTTTCTTCTCTTGAGTCTTTTGTTTGCTGTTGATGAGCTCATCTCTCTTTTGAATAATCAGATGAGCAGGCCCTGGCTTCATGCCAATATTTGTCTTCAGAAAGTCCTCATTCAGTGCAAGAAGGACTATTCCATCTACTTCGTCCTCATACATCTTGTCTATATACCGGTCTTTCACTCCAATAGATCTAAGCCACGTGCTTACTTGAGATTCAGTCCAACTCTTGGGTGATTGGTCAAGTTCATCAGCTGTATTGTGGGAAAAAAGCAATACATTTGATTATACAGACAGTAAAGAGAAGCACTGTAGTTCTCTTGTACACTTCAGGGATGTTTGTGGTTTGCAAAGTTAGAGATGTTCGATAATTGTAGCACATATTTCAAATGTGGACAATATTCAAAATTTTCCACTTTGTCAGTAGATCCCATTAAGTCTAAAACCAACAATACTTTCCAACTTCTCCACACGGCCTGTGGCACTTTGCCCCAGGTGTATTAATTCCAAATGAAGACTTAAAATCTTCAAAGGAGTAATTGTTTCTCTTTTTTTGGCCACTTGGGGGTTAGCCAAACAAACAGTAAACACAAGACTGACATGTTGTCACCTTGTGAAAATGATATGGTAATCACTTTAGCAAATTTAGAGTGGTGTTTCTAGCCACTGTTAGTTATGGTCTGGTTTCCATCAACTCTTGAGAGAAATATTTGGCTCTTTAACTGATAAATGCTCCACCAGCTTCGTGGGGACCAAAATGCTGGACTCCATAAGGTAAATCATTACATTTTAAGGTGAAGACTTGTGTTAAGGTCAAGGTTAGGGTGACAGCAAGGGTTAGACGATTAGTGGTTACAGTTAGGCTAAGTCTACAGGAAATGTAAGTCTATGTGATGTTCCCATAAGTGATGGAAACAGTGGTATAGATTATGGTTTGTGTTTCCCTAAAATATTAAACATATAAAATGTTGTATAGAAGACCAAATTAAAATTCATTATATAGTGTTGGTCGAGCCAAACCTGTGCTGCACAAGAGAATATTTTAGCCATTAGCACTTTAAAAGCAGAAGAAAGATCAAATACAGCAAATTTCACTGCACACTACTGAAAGTACTGCACTCCATTGCAAGTACTGAAAAAACTGACTTGTCACTCACCCATGATTTTTTTCTTTTTGTCACATTAGCAATTATGTTGTTTTCTTGTTATCACCTTCCATCTGCAAATGAAAAGATTATACAGTTACATTCAGTCCATTATCATCTATATAATACCCATCCCACCCACAGCCTGTTTACTCTGCTTCCGTCTGATAAGCACCTGCCACTTATCTGTATACAGCATTCAGTAATACTCAAGCCTGTTTCCAAAAAGTTGGGACACTGTAAAATGTAAATAGAAACAGAATGGGACGACTTGCAAAACACCCAAACCCTATATTTAAATTGAAAATAGTACAAAGACAACATATCAAATGTCAAAAAAAAACAAAAAATGATGCCAGCAACACGTTTCAAAAAAAAAGTTGCGACACAGCATCCATGGTTTCCAAAAACAATTTCAAATTGTGACTCATCAGACCACAGGACAGTTTTCCACTTCACCCCAGTCCATCTTAAATGAGCTCGGGACCAGAGAGGGCAGCAGCATGTCTGGATCTGGTTTATAAATGGCCCTCGTGTACAGAGATTTCTTCAGATTCTCTAAATCTTTTAATGACATTACATACTGTAGACAACAAAATCCCCAAGTTCTTTGCAATTTTACACTGAGAAACATTATGCTTAAATTGTTGCACTATTTGCCAGCGCAGCCTATCACAGAGTGGTGAACTAAAATATAACAATAACAATATAATGAGTTGGTCACATTAATCAATCAGAGAGCATTTTGTGGAAAAAAATCAAACATTCGGGTACAATTTTAACTCAGGACTCTTTTTCAATACACAGACTCCTAATTGTTGATTGTATACTGTTTTGTCTTCATAATATGAAATTGTCACTTACTGTTATTGCACCATTGTTTGTAGCCACAATGCCCCAATACATCTGTATCTGTCAGCAGCCAAAATTGCCTTACCCTAAAAATGACTTAAATCCAAGCCTGAAATTTGAAATTTAAAATGCTATTTTTTTTTCTTTTTAAACAGAGTCCTGTGAAATATATACAATTCAATCCTGTGTTGTATGTTGAAAATTAAGTTGATCACAGACCATGTAGTTCAGGACACTCTCACAGGCAGAACTTCATGAGGAAAATTTCAAAGTTTCAGTTTCGTTTCACCTCAGTTCACTCCCCTTTTACCTCACTCCACTTTTACCTCACTTCACTCCACCTTCATCTCACTTCGCTCCTCTTTCATCTCACTTCACAAGACATTTTTAGACAGCCATGTCAAACTCCATGCAAAACACGCTTTAATTATCGTCTTTTTGTGTAATTCCTCTGGTTTCTCAACAGACGCAGCTGATTTGTATCACAATTTAAAACGCATCCGCTTCGTCTTTTATGGCGACTCCATTTACAGTTCAACCCCTAAAACACTGAAATAGGTTTTCAGGTATTAACAGACACTCCGCTTCAAATCCCTCATGAAAAATCAAACACATACCGGTTTTGTCCCTTGAACTTGCGGCCCAGGTGAGCCCTCAGGAGTCCCCGCGCCTTCACAGTAGGCCTATAAAACATGGGGGGGGAAAGTAAGCCTTCCGCGCGGTTCAGCCCACAGCCCACAGCCCACAGAACAAAGTTCACATACACCGTTTGACGCAGCCTCAGCTCCTCACTGTCCCGCGGAGACAGAAGCACCTCATACACCAGGCAGTCCACGTCCACTTGCGCGTCTGCCCGCGCAGCATTCCTTTCAAGCAGCCAGCAGCAGCGCGTCAGATTACCACACCCGGTATCACCGAACTTCTTGGGTCTGATGTCAAGGATGGTTCTTCGCTATGATTGGATGAGCAACATGACGCTCCGTCGCTGCCCTAGGAAAAAGAAAATTGCACCCCGTGCCCACGCAGCGCAACTCCTCATCGAAATTATTCAAGCTTTTAACACCACAGACACTATTGTTTGTGCTAGCATGGCTATCATTATTTGAGAGTTTTCAGAAAAAAAAAACGGTTCTTTGTTGGACAATCTCTTTAATGGTGACACTCTGAATTACCAGTACCTCTGTCACGACTGTACAGTAATTTCCTGGTACATATTGTCCGACATTTATGCTGAGAATGATACATATATCAGTCAAATTGACAGCTGAAATTGAGTTGACTTCATTAAGATAAATTAATTGAAAAAAAATAAAATAAAAAAATCAAACATTCAGGTACTTTTAATAAACTCAGGACTGTTTTTCAATCCACTGACTCCTAACTGTTGGCTGTTTTGTCTCCATAACACGTAATTATCACTTACTGTTATTGCACCATTATTTTTAGCCTTGGTGTCCCGTTGTATGGGCAGCCTTGCCCTAAAAATGACTTCCAGGCCTGAAATTGCCTCTTCGGTATGGCTGGTTTCTGATGAAAATAAAGTTGATCCTTGAATCTTGATCTTGAACACAGAAGATGTAGTTAAGGAAACTGTCTCGTTAAACTTCATGAGGAAACTTTCAAAGTTTCACTTTCATTTCACCTTACCTCACTTGACTTTCACTGAACAAGAAATTCTAGTTAGAGACAGCCATGCCAAACTCCATGCAAAACAGTTGAATTATCATCTTGTATTGACTGGCATCAGTCAAATTGACAGCTTTAACTGATTTGACATCATTGAAATAAATTAATTAATTGAAAGAGACTAATAAAAGAAATTGGGAAGGCTAAGAAGGAAATAGCTTTGTGAGCTTACAGCTGATGACATTCAATAAAATAGATATCCAGAGTATGTACGGTCTGTGTAACCCAGTACCACCTCATGCGGATACCACCCAGCCAAGGTAAACAGATATAATGTTAGTAAAAACTAAACTTCACTAAACTTATAATGCTGCAGGCAAGAAATGCAGAATCATGCACAATGGCACATCAAGCTCACTTTTATTTTATTTTTTTTATTGTGTGCCACCAAAGGAAATAATTCAAATTTATTTGTTCATGAGTATCAAGACAACTGTAATGTTAATCATACTCTATTTAAAAGCCCTGTACACTTATTATGGGCTCCTGTTGAAGACAGACACATGAGGTGAGCATGAAAGTACAACCGCAGAGTCTTTGAAGTAAAGGAAGAAGGGCGCAGAAGAAGAAAAAAAAGAGCATCTTGTTTTAAAGGTACTACAAGCTAGTTTTGATCTCAGTCAAGACCTTTCTAGTATTGAATTGGTAACAGAAGCATTTTGTCATACAGAGGGTTATGAACTGGCATTCCCTCCACAGATATAATGTGTAGAATAATGGCAGAAATATAAATGTGTCTCATTTTAAGTCTGTAACACAGCAACATGTGGGAAAAAATGAAGTGTGCCAACGAAAGCTACTGTAAGGCAGTAAAATTTACAATTAATGAAGGTCCATGGTAAGCCAGAAGACACAGGCCGAGTATGTCTGGCTGCTGGAGACTGCTCAATATGCAGGTGAGTCAGGGATTCGACGTTTGGGGCTGCAGGGCAGTGTTAATACGGTCCAAATAGGAACAAAAATAAAACCTGAGCAGTACATAACATTCATCAACACATTGTGTAACTGTTGAGGCACTTGCCAGCATTAACCATGGAATGACTGTTCAAAAGAAATGGGCGTTAACTTTCTTAATCATACTCAAGGGCCATTGTTTTAGAAACCTATTGTAGAAACCACATGCAGGGGGGTGTGGGGCCTGCTTACCAGGTGCCTGCACCAGTTCTACTGGTGCCTGTTTCCTGGTAAACACATCCCTCTCTGTACAGAAGGCACAGAGATAAAACTGATATTGATCTTCTCATCTGCAGCGTAATTCCCACGATGTCAGTTTTTTTTTTTTTTTTTTGATTGTTACCTTCTGGCTAAATTGCATTTTAAGTTCATTCATATTTATATTCTGATATGCGAGTCTGGTTTTCAATGTATTAACATGCATGTCAAGTCCTTGGAGAGGGCATAATGATTCACACACTGGCTCTGTGTTACTGTGCTGATTCTTCTTGGCAGAGGCCTGCTTCAGTCAAAAAATTCCTGCTTTTGTTCGGCAATGCTCCAAAACTCAGAGAAAGGTTACAGTGTAGACTACTGTAACCAATGTTAACTGCAGCAAAAGCTAAGACAATCATAGACGTAGACAACCAGGGCACACCAGCTGCTTGGAGCACCAGTAAAAGAATATTTATTAAATGTAACTGCTCCTTTTTGGCACTGACTGTAGACAAATATTCCATATTTTCCCAATCCCCACCTTAAGATGCAGCAATCTCAATCAACACTCACAATCTTAGCATTAAAAAAAAATAGAATTTAATGTGAAAGTCATTAACTTCACGTTGACACCCATGAAAAGTTATCATACATGAGAGTTTTGCAGCCTGACCTCTAAACGCATCTTTGACTACATGATCACATGAGAATAAAATTACCTCCTGTATTCAGATGCCACCCTGAACACCCTTTGGAACAGTCCACTCTTACCAAGTCAGCACAATAGTCTTGATTGACAAAAGAGAAGCAGTCTAGCAGCATTAACTGGAATCAAGCACATTTAGCATAGTCAGTTTTAAAGATCTGTACCCACACAGCACAGTGATATCTTTTTTAAAAAAAGGCACATCAGCCACATTAAATGATTCATCAACAATGATCCAAATGCTGAATCAGTCTATACAAAAATATACATACTGTATCTGTTCAGTGAACAGGTTCACTGAGAAATACAACATTGCACAATAAAACTACCCAAATGTTCAACGACATCTAGACATGTTTCCCACCATAGATAGAGGCCAAATGTTTTTGGGACAAACACGTTTTTGGGCATGCTGTTGTAAAAAAAATAAGAATAAAAAAAAATCTCTTTACTCCAGCTACAAGAGAATGTCCAACAACTCCTTCTTGGCTATCTAACTTCCTCGAGGCGGAGACGGACTTGTGGACGGGTCTGTTGGGGAACATTTTAACCCAGGTGAGCAGAAGGCACTTAACTAAGGGTGCAGCCGTTGCACCTGGCAGTGGATCCCAGGCACTGCAGGCCTGGTCCTCACCAGCTCAGGGCGCAGCAACCAACTCCCACTTGATGTCCACTCTTGAAGGCAATGCTCCCGTCTGTGCTGGGTCCACCTGACTCTGGTCCAGTTCACACTGGCTCATTGTCCAGTGTAAAAGGATCTGGCAGAGTGTGTATCTCAGGCTGACTGGACTGTCTTTGTCCGAGAGGATCTGTAGGGGATTCTGAGGCAAATGTGGGGTTCATTGTTTGACTGTCTAAGTCAGTCTGTGTGCACAGTGCTGCCGCTGCTGGCTGCACTGTCTGAACTGGCAAATGTGAGGATACAGGCTCATGTGGTGATGCAGAGGGCACTGATTCAGCAGGTGTTGAGTGAGAGACCTGCGCAGGCTGTGAAGAACATGTAGGTTCCTGGGTTTGTGATGGTGTGTTTGTTGGCAGCTGTTGTGTGTATGGCTCATTTTGTCTTTGTGGTCCGAGACATGTGAACCGGGCTTGTGTTTTTGCAAGCTGCTCTGCAGCGGAGTAATAAGGCAGGAATGGCCTCTCAGATGCACAGGTCCGCATGGCCAGGTAGGTGTGCAACAACAGGTGAGGGAAGCGGGAAGTGAAGTAGGAGACGAAGTCATCAGGGATGGAGCCCAGAGTCTCCTGTACCTCAGCAGGCAACTCTCGGTAATGGTGTTTCTGTTGAGGGAAGGTCAAACGTTTAAGTGTAACAGTCGAGCCCAGCTTCTTTGAAACATAAAACATGAGATTTCATTCCTACCTTGTTTCTCATTGCACGCAGCAGATCTCTGACTGACCCTCCCTTGTAGGAGCGAAATTTCCGCAGATCTGCCAAAGAAAGAGAGAAAGATAAAATGTGAGAATGTGTCACCTCTCACAGACTTCAGACCAGGCGGACGCTCAGTTTTTTTAGAGATAGATGCAGGTGGTTGGTTATGATCCAGTTATTTCAGTGATGAATTTTATCATTTTATTGACATCTGAGAAGAAATGTCAATAAAATTAGGCTGGAAGCAGCAGGCTTCCTTAACCAACCACTGACAGGGGACAGAATACAGCTTTCAGTGTAACTATGAGCATACATCACACTCATCAAAGCATTTCTCCAATTAGCTCTCTAACATGAAATAACACCGGAGTCAATTTGTGGAGTGCTGCACTACCACTCAGCTTGAAGCAACATAAGAAACAAGACCATTTTACAACCAGGAGTGCCAGGAGCCTGTATGTGACATAAATGTTAGCCAGTCCCAGTACAGTACCTGTCTGCAGTGGCACTGTGATGTGTTCTCTCCAGTCACCCTTGACAACAGCCCTCCCTCCTCTCTCCAGCTGTCTCACAATTGGTCCGTCCAGCGGTTCCTTTTCAATTCGGTCGCTCACATCCTGCAAAGCAACCACAAAAAAAACTTGAATTTCAATGACTATGCCAGGCAGCCTGCAGTCTCATTCTCACTCAGAGCATTAATATATGCAAAAAGAAAAAAAAAAGATTTTCGAAGTGAATGGGTCCCATTTGCAAAAGTGAGGGTGCAGACACAGTCCCCTGTGGTAGAGTGGATATGACTGACATTATACAGTACATTAATGAAGTTCTGTGGGTTCGTAAGTGTCTGCAAAGACTTAGTAAACTGAAGAGGATAGTTTTCATACATCCAACAACCCTTTAGAGTAGATATTGTAAAGAATCAGCTCTTTACACAGCCCAGTACAGACAACCTGGCATTACTGCACAAAGCAGCGTAAGATGCATGCATGTGCACGCATGTTTGCTTGGATTTACCTGCACTTATGAATAGGTTTACTCATGAAAAATAGAACATACAGGAGGATTTTTACAAATTTCCAAAACACTTGAGTGCATGCACAGACTGGTCTGTAACAGCACAATGCACTGTCTGCACCGCATCAGGATGTGGTTTGAGGAAGCAGAGGTTTGAAACACATCGAGGGCAGCCTACAACATGTGATACAATAAGCAGTGAAACTGTGTGATCAGTCAAAAACTGCTGACCTGAAAGAACTGCAGCTCCTTCTCCAGGCTCCAGAAGAAAGGGTGTTTGAGAACACTCTCAGCTGACGGCCTCCTGTGTGGCTCCACGCTCAGCATCTGCTCTATTAGATCTCTGGCTACAATGTCCCCTGGTAAATGACACAGACATGCTGGTTTTGACAATGTGCTCACAAGGTATGATGACACAGAATACACAGTAAAAAAAAAAAATCATTTCAAAAATCCATGTGATCTGAGAAAGCAAAATCAAAAGTTCAGTCCTCACCATGTTTGTCAGTCTGCAGATGGTCGAGGCTGTATGTGCCCAGTAGGATGTTTGCTTGCCTCTGCAGAGACTTGCCAAAGGGGTGGCTTCCCTGAGACACCACGTAGTAAAACACACAACCAGCAGAGAAGATATCCACGGTGCAGGTCTACAAGGGACAGAAGAAAGATATGGATGGTCATAGTGTGGCATATAATAAAACACACATTTTAACAGCAGTATTATGTGTATGAAGTGGGAGTGTAACAGTACATCTATTCATCCTGAATAGTTCTGTTCAGGAAGTTCTGTTCGGTATGTGACTTCCTTGGTTTGGCACACCCTATGACTCAAACAATGACTGTGAAAATAGACTATTTACCAGTTTTACCTGAAAGCTTTCAGCTGTAGCATGCTACTTGGCTTAGCCCAGTTAACCACAGGCTCAGGCTCATGTATGTTAGTGGAAACACTTCAAACATGTGGAGTCATTTACGACGGCATCAAACAAATGTGTTGATTAGCGGAACGAGACAAAGACAGATGAGAGGGCAAGTCTTTCTGCCCACAGTGTTCAGGCAGCCGCTCACTGCAGATCCAGACTGAAGCAATAACTCAAACTGTGGAGAATACAGGATTTAAGCATATGGTGAAAGTGCTTGAACCATCTTGTGTGCATTTTCAGGCATGCTCAGCTGCCCGGTATAAACAAGCACAAGCTGCAGCTGTTCATTATTATCAACAGGTCAGAGTGCTACAGTGAAGCATTACTGACATTTATTTGCCACATGCCAGAGCGTACTGTAACTGATGTAGTAAGAATTATGGACAATGAGTCACTGTTGAAGGTTTAAATTTTTCAAAATAAAAAACAAAAATGTTATTTTCTTTATTTTTTGTTTTCCCTTCTGTACCAAAAAAGTATCAAACACTGAATGTTGTGTAATATTACACAAGTTTTATATAAGTTATATACAAGTGCTGGTTTATTTAGTCAGTTATCTGTTTGCTATCAGACAAACGGCTACTACAACTTCAAACAAATCCCCTCCCATGAGTCCACTCCATTAGAGCTCAAAACACTTCTTCTTAAACTTTTAATGTTCTTTAATCAGCTTTTATGTGTTGTTTTTCTGATTTTCTGCTCCTTTTGGTCCTACGTTGACCCTATGGATAGTTTTTAGTCTTTGGTTCTGTCAAAACTGGCGAACTTTTGAGTGACGGCTTCTTAGATGCTTCTGTTTTGTCAACTCCGGCTTGTTTTTCATAGTTTTATCAGGTCAAATTAGGTGACTGCACACCTCTACACAAAGCACACATTTCCATCACAGGAGCTGCTGCCCTGCCACTGACTCACCGGGTTGTCTTTGCAGTCCTCGCTGAGAACCTCAGGGGCAATCCAGCCCTCAGTGCCCGGCACCCCAGACCTTCTACTGAAACTGTGGCGGCCCACTGCTAACTTCTTACACAAGCCAAAATCAGAGATCATGGCCCGGACCCGACCATGGGCATTGGGCATGGAGACCAGGATGTTGTGGGGTTTCAGGTCCCTGTGGACTGAAGGACAAGTGTGAAGGTGAGAAGAGGAAAAACAAGCTGTCCATTACTTAAGGGCTGTCTGTACTGTTTGGTAATACAGAAGAGCAGATAATGAAGACAAAGTGATTTTGTACTCAGTGATGAATACCTATGTTGAGAGAGTGCAGATGGGCCAGTCCTGACATGGTCTGCTGAAGAAGCATAACTGGTTCTAGTCCATGACGCTCAAAATCCTTCCTCTCCACATACTAGAAAGATGAAAGACAGTGTAGTACAATAATTATAATGGGGCGTCATGTTTTCACAATTTTGAGGTTGTGCACCAAATTAATTTGAGCATGGGAGTCCTTGGAAGTCCTTTCTTCACAGTTCAGTGTTCCATGAGAAATGACATGATGACAATGAATCCTTACTAATTCCTCCACTTATTGCCAAACTTTAAAAACCGCACTCACACTCACGGTACTGCATCATTAATGCAACATCAATTAAAACTGGGCTGCTATTAGCAAAATACTTGAATTCTGCTAATAGCACAACAACACACCACCAACTCAACTTTTCCCAGACTCCATAAAGGTGCTTAAGTGATCTGTTAAGGCATTCATTACCTCCTGAAGTGAGGCAGCACACAGCTCAATGGCAATATACTGGAACTGACGGTCCCTCTCAGTGCAGAAGTAGCGGATGACATTTGGATGCTCGTCCGACTCCCTCAACAGCTGGACTTCCCGGTCTGCAAAGCTGAAGCACTCTGGGAGAATCCTCTTCACTGCCACTGGACGATTGTCAAACTGACCCCTTGTGGAGAAACAATGGAAATACAACTTAAATTTCTTCAGTATTTTAGAAGTTAAACATCATGAAAACATGCTGATTGGCTGTTCAGACTTACCTGTACACAATGGTGCCCTCGGCACCATGACCCAAGACTTCTTTGGGATGGAAAGTTATGTTGCCCACTCTGACAATATTGGAATCTTCCTCTGAAAAAACAAATCAAATACATAATTTCAGACAGTGAAAACTGGGTTAAAATTGTTACTCAAGTGCTGAACAAGCACCAACAAAGAGTGTGTGCATGTAATCTTTAATGGCTCAATCCTTACCACCATCTTCATGCTCATTGGCAGAGCTTCCCAGCTCAGACACGGACAGGTTGGAGTGGTTGGAGGCACGGGGGGTAATGTTGGGGCTGCTGTGGTCTGAGCACTCAGACCGAGTGCGGGCCACCTCCAGATAGTCGCCGTCTGGGACTAAGCCCAGGCCCATGTCTGCAGGGGGGAATGGCTGCTGTCTCTGGAGGAGCTCCAGCCTCTCCTCCATTTGCCTCTGGAACTCCTGATGCTGCAGCTGCTGCTGCTTGTGAACGCTCTGTGGTGATTGAGGAAACTCTGTGTAAGTCCAACAACTTGATACTGCAGAGAGTACAATGCGTACTCTGCAGAGTCCACTAGCAAAGTTGACTCTGGTAGCTCTGTATATAAATGTTTTTCTGTAGTCACTAAGTAGTTTCAGGCACTCAACAGTCCACTAGGTGGTGGTGTCTGACTTACTTTTGGGTAGGTAATCACAAAGGCCACCCAGCCAGCCAGGAGGAAAGTGGAGAAGATGATGGTGGCCATGTCTTTGAGCATAGTGTCCACAGGGGCCTCTGGACGCACAGTGCGAGCACTGGTTCCAGGCTCTTCGATAGATGTTTCTTGCAAAGGAGGAGGGCCATCGTCCATGCCACTATCATTCACCTTCTACAGCATGGTGGGAAAACAGAGTCAGGAAATGTGCACAGATGTTTTGATGCCTGAAAAATCTTCTCAACAAAATGCCATGTGGCACACACCTCCTCCACTTTTTTGTCAGTAGTAGGTGGGATGACATTGCCTTGATTGCGAGGGAAGCTGTCAGGGAACTTCTCCAGGATCTTGGTGTGAGCTTCAGGGGGCGTCTCGTGATGACCTGAAATGCAAAAATGAGTGAACTATTAGATCATCAACATCATCATCAGAATGACAGCCACTCACCAAAACCAAACACAGAATTTCAGCTTTGATACATACAGTGTTTCATGTTTAAATGGCAAGGAAACACTTTATAATTTTGTAAATCACATGATTCATTCTATCATCCAGCAGAGGGCAGTCTCATTGCAATAGTCACTCAAAGTGCAGTGGACCATTCAAGTTGTGTTGAGTACTGAATGCCCCACACATGAATTGTTAGTGAAACTAAGACTTCTTCTTTTTTGGTGGTGACTCTGAACCCCCCCCCCCCCCCCACCGGGAAAGGTAACACTGATCAGAGTAGGTAGTTTAGACCAGATACCGCTTTGTGTTTTATGTACTGATTAAGTACCTATGAGGAGCAGGTAGTTCCTCATGAAGTTGATACGGTTTCGCTCTCGGAGTGCAGCATTGAACTTGACACTGGTGCTGGGTGTGATGACACACTCCTTGTCCTCTTCAGTCTCCTTGCTGTCAGGGCCCTCCAGCATGGGGAAGGTGCTACCACGAGGCTGTGTGTACACACATGAGCACGCACAAACATTTAAGAAATTCGGATTTATTTGCTGTCAGATGCCCCACAGGATTACGTCAGAAAATACTGTGAGGCAGGCCAGTAAGGCAAAGTGACTAGAATTGGGGCAAACTAAGACACAACAGGAACAGGATGTCTTCATGCAAACTCACTGGCATACCTGGAAACTACTAACCAAAAAATGAAGACTGATGAAGAAACCAAACAAGTAGAAAAACTGCTGGTGAAGTTTGACTCAGTACAAAAGTTACACATACCTTAATATTCATGCCTTACTGATAAGGATTGTGTTTTGCCTAAATGAAGATATACATGTAACTGCCACTCACCACCACAGTGACTCCATCATGCACCAGGGAGGGAGAGGCATACAGACTGGTGGAGTATTTGCCCACATACAAAGTGGCCCTGAAAAGGGAAAAAAAAGCACAGTAAAACAGCTGCCTGCTTACTTTTAAAAGCACACTACACTGTCCACATTTCATGCTGAAAGTAAGTACGACAGAATACAATCTTGAGAACAAATCTGGAGTGTATATATCATTACATATTAAAAATAGAGACATTTCAAAATGGAGTTCTTCATCATTTCTGTAAATTGGTGAAGCTTTCATAGAGAATCAACCACTGAAAGCCCCATTTGTCCTTTCCAGCAGAGGCAGGTGTGAACACAATATATAAAAATAAATATAGTACTGCAGTGTGAAACCAGCACTGAAACCAGGCTTGTCGGCACTCACTTATTAGTTATTACATGTCTAGACTCCATCCCAACATTAAGCAATCTCACGTCTTACAAAACTATATTTTGATTTCAACCTGCTCTTATGATTAATAGGCAGAAAGTTCCAACATGTTTAAAAGAGTGTTTAGCCAACGTTTATTCCCTGAATGGTATTATGACAGAATTCAAAAACCAAATGAATCCTTTTTAAAAATGTAGTAGTAACAATCACACAAATAAAATCCTTTAAAAATGGACAAAAAAAGTTGGGATCAATCAGTCATTTCACTCATGTCTGCTTACATGAACTTGTTTTGAGGCTTCTTCTCTTTGGGAAATGGGTATTTCCACTGGGTGATACGGCCAACCTCTCCAGACATGAAGGTGAGGTAACGCAGGGTTTCCACGGCCACATTAGTGTGAGCAACTTTGCGGAGGCCCTCGCGTTGCCAGATATACATGGCCACCACCGGTGAGTTATAGTTCTGCACCCACTGAACGTCCCCTGATTCACTGTCCACGGTCACTACGAGGCCGTCACCGTTGGACACAAAATGAGCCATCTCTGAGGGGAACCAAAGATCAAACAAATGACTGGCACCGTCTGTCAGAAACTAAACAAAACCTAAAGAACTGGCATGTCCAAGGGTCTTACTGTATTTGGTGTCGTCATCAGGAAGGGTGGAGGCGTAGTCAGAATAGGTGGCATTCCAGCGCAGTTCCCTGCTTTTGGTGTCGTACATTGTGATGGTATACTCTAACAGGGATGAACAACAGGGGAATATTCACAGGGGGAAAGAAAGTACTTTCCTTATGTAACATACACAAAAGCCGGGCGTTGAGTATCCATTTCTGGGTGTCAGTGCAAAGTGGTGTTGAATTTCCTTTGCTTCAAAAAATGGGATTCATAGGGTGGAAAATGTGGAGACATGGTGAAACAAAATCCAGTGTGAGTGCTGACTTGACACTGAGTTAAGGATTTATAATGTTCATTTTGAGGGCTCTTATGCTCTCTGTCCTTGTCTACAATTACCACCCCAGCTTCCCCAGCCTTAAACACTGCAGGGACAGACTGGGGGCTGATCTTGTTGAGGCAAGGGTGGGGATAGCAGACGAGATGAGCAGAAGGTAAATAAGGGTTTGCCAACACCTTTGAGTTAGAGCATGCAAAACAAATAGGCCTGTTGATTAGCCGGATTAAATCAGTAATTGATTGCTGCAGTAATGATGTGACTAGGATAAGGCTGGCCAGGTAAGGGCTGGTTTTGTTTTTACCTGTGCGTCCAAGATATAGAAGAGATGAAGAGGGACACAGCATCTCGGCAAAAGAGGAAGTCAGGGTCTGCTGTTTTTCACCGGTCAACAGGTCCACCACATACCACAAGTCCTGCTTCTTGCCTGCACACGAGCACATACACAAACACACACACAACATTATTGACCTCTGCCATGATTACAGCATTTATGTTGCCCCTGGAAAATGCACAACCTTGGCTTTGTAAATGGGCCCTCTGTGGCTTTTTTCCTTAACAAAAAATCGAGGGTATAAAGATTAACAAATTTGTGATTTTGGCCGATCGAAAGAAAACTGACTATTTACACGAAACTGCAAAACTGACCAGAAGGTGCACTGGTGGAATAACATGTAGCTATTTAATCTCTCCAGTGATGTGTGTTACCATTCTATCACTGAACAACCAACCCATCACAGCCTCTTTGTACCAGCATCTCACCTATTCTGTCATTGCAGGGAGTGGCAGTAGAAACCTAATCATGGGTTATTATAGAACAATGAAAAACTGATGAATAAGGAAAAGACTGCTTCAATTCAGAGAATCTAGATGACGAAGAGGGACGGTCATGCCTGATAATTCCTGCAAACTCTACTCTTACACATAAACAGATTTAGAGAGTGAGGATTCCAGTCTGCGGCACTGTCAGACCTTTGCATCTCCAACATGCCGTGTGCCAGCAGCAGCTTCACTTGAATGAAAACAAAAGCTCTGCTGATAATGACTACGAGGCGGCAAATGTCACCTGCTTCCCTTTAAACAAAGATACGCAGTCGCTATGGTAGATTACCTTTCGTCTGTTAACTGTTGTAAATTCAAAAGAACACCGGCTGCGACCGCAGGTTGAGTGGAATTGTAAGATATTCGGCTGAAGCCAGATAAGACCAGTTCATTTAGGTGAGCACACACACTGGGACATGGACTGCACGTGTTTATGGATAAGACAACTATAGAACAATGTGTTTAACCAAAAGGCATAAAAAAATCCATATCTGAGAGTTAGCCTTACCCATGTAAAGGACTCCATCAGAGCTGCGACAGGGAGAAGCTTGAACCAACTCAGGGATAGTGAACGGTAATTTCTGTTTGAGTGAAATGAATGAAGATTAGAAAACAACAAGATGCTCTGCACCATGATAGTATATGTGCAACATGTTGCATGCACCACCGCAGCCGCAACTTCAGAGTGAATGTGTATTATTTCAACATGACTTGTATCTTCCATACACATATGTGGTGAGAGGATATGTTTTTTTTCTTCTTTTCAGAGAACAGAGGACAGGAGGGAGATTGTGGTTTGTGATAAAAAGATTTCCTCTTACTGTGAGGCCTTCGTTGTTCTTTCCTCCCAGAGAGTACAGGCTGCCGTCATTGGGGTCCGGCAGAAAGGCTGGTCTACAGTAAAGATTTAAGAAGATTCATTACATCTCTAGACCAGTAAACGGAGTGACAGATAAGACAAGCTCAGCAGATCACCATATCCATTTCCATTCACCATCTTTTGTCACAGACAGGTGCAGTACAACACGGATGTATACACATACACCCATGCAGAAAAACAACTCAAAGGTACGTACTCTGCCACATGTGTGGGGACCTGAAGAACTGGATCTGTGAGGAGGGAAAAGGAGACAAGATGCAATTCAGGACTGACAAGAATATCAACCAACAATGGAAAGCACTACCAGTTGCTATTGAGTAAGAGAATGACATGAACATCAGTGACATTCAACCCCACAGAACACAAAGTCCAGATGAAAATGAATTCCCATGGGGCAAGCATGCAAGGCAAACAATCATGTCTGCAAACAGCTTCAAGTCATGCATGTAACACCAGCGATAGGAACAAAAAAACCTAAACACATTTTCAATATATTCATAAAATTGTATTTTTGCACATGATTAGTCACTGTTTCTGATTACAAAATGTGCTTAAATCATAAAACATGGAAACCAGGAAAAATTAAAACAGGATGTTGTGATGCGCAGTGGTCTGAGGCCATCACCCAGTCGGTGTGCTGAATGACTGAGACTAATATGCTGCCAATTTGTGTGGTAGAAGGCAAAGAATACAAAGAGCGAGTTTGGTACCTTGGATCTGAGCATGTTATGCTGTTGAGAGCTACTGTGACTAAACACACAGAGAAACACTTGGAGCACAAGAAGGACAAGCGAAAGTCAAGTAGGGCAGACAAGCTGGCTCTGACAAATGCTGGACAGCTCTCACAAATGAAAACTACATTACAACTACCTACCACTTCCTCAGTGCTGACTGGGGGATGCAGTCCAGTGTGCTGCTCAGCTCAAAATTAACCGTGTAGTTACTGGTTAATTGGTTTCAGACTATCAAAAGCAAAATTAACTGAAAATGACATCCCTTGTAGGAGATCAAGACACTGCGATAGCCCTTTAAGACAAGAGCCAAAGAGTAACCCTAACCCAATCCTCAATTGCTACTAGACAAACACACACCTCCCGACAGTGTGAACATACAGGGCGTGGACCAGATGGTGCTGATCTCTGTGGAGGTGCCTAAAGGGGTCAACAATAGCAGGGGGGAAGCGTAGGATTACCTAAAGGTGGTCAATGAGTCTTGCTCAAGAAGCAACATTATTCATTATGTGTAATTCCAGATTGGTGATAAGAAAACAATGATTCTGCATGTTGCAGACATACAGTAACTCTGGTTGGCTGATGTACAAATACATGTTCACAAAGTCAACAGAGAGTGACAAGCAAACAGTGAGAGGATATACATGTGGGCTGAGTTGTCCTGGTCCAGGGAAAAGATTCCTGCTTCCCCCTCATTACGTGGGTGTATGGTTGCTTGACTGGAGCACAACAACAGGTGTGTGCACAGCCTGGTACAGAACCAATCAAATTTATATTCAATGGCTCTTCCAGAAAAACAGATGATGTGGAAGAAGCAGCCTGTGACTATTAATGACATGGGTATTAGGTGGACCTAACCAGGACTCGTAGGTTCAAACCACAGTAGCTTTACTATCCCGTAAAATCTTGTGAGTCTTAAAAATGAGAGGAAATGTATGTTTAAAGCAGGGAAAGTGTTCGACTGTCATAGTACTGGTATGGCTCTTATTCTAAGATACATTTCCCACAATAACAATATGTCTTTTTTCAAGACATGTTTTTCCTACATGTGCCTACACTAACATGGTAACCACAGTACACACTGTGTGCAGGTGATACTACAGCAAAGTTGCTTACCCTTGCCCACTCTGACCTTGATTACAGGCTATATTTGCCCCTCTCTCAGTTAATAATTACCCAGTTTCCATGCCTAACAGAACATCTCACAGTATTTTTTGTGGCTTAATTCCACAAAATATTTCCTATAAGTCAATAATAACAATAAAAAAGCCCAATCAGGATTCTTTGACCAAATTAATTACAGTCAAAGTTTCAGATTTAAAACAACACACACACACACACATACACACACACACACACACACACACACACACACACACACACACACACACACACATATATACATATACATACATACATACACACACACACATATACATATATATGTGTGTGTGTGCATATATACGTGTGTGTGTGTGTATATATGTGTGTGTGTGTGTGTGTGTGTGTACTGTGTACACACACACACACACACACACACAAACACACATATATACACACACACACACGCGCGCACACACACACACACACACACACACACACAGATACAAACACACACAGATACAAACAAACCTTAGACAGCATTAGAAAGCATTAGATTTCTTGTCTACCATTAGGAGTGGCAATGTATTCAAATCCTTTTGTTTAAACCAGGGGTGGGGAACCGCCCACCTCCAGGCCACATACGAAACCATTGGATCCGGCTCTTGCAATATAGCAACTCAGAAATACAGCAATTACTTTTTTGAGCACTACGAAGAAAATTAAACAAAATAGCAGACCAATACATCCTTCCAAGTGGTCCCTGAACACTACATGCACATAGTTACTGATGTCATCAATGCATCATGGCAACTGTCAAGAAAACGAAAGCAGATGTGTGGTGTCACATGCACAAAAGATTATTTTTTGTAGAAGTAAAAGGCAAGCCAACGTGATTGAGTTAGTCTGCAGGGATGCACTCACAGTGATGAAAAAGGTAAGTCTTAAGTGTCATTACGGTCTGAAACATACTAAACTGAATGAGCTGCAAGGACAGGTGCCCTCAGATAAACTTAGTGCTCTTCAGCAGAGTTTGGATGCTCAACAAGTAGCTTTCACAAGATCACATTCGTAGAGTTGAAGGGAAATCCTGACGTGGAACCTCAGTGATAGTAAGTACCTGTCAGAGTTAAACCTAAAGCTCCAGCCAACTTCTCAGGTCTCTGCTTTCAAATGTGAAATCACTGAAGTGAAATTAAAGCTATGGCAAGTGCAACTGGAAAGAGGAAACACTGCATTTTTCTACTCTGCAAGAACAAAAACCTGCTATGACATCTGGATATGAAGGTGAGTGTGAAAACTCCTTCAGGCATTTTATGGGAGGTTTCAGGACGTGAAAAGTAAACTTGGACTGAATATGTTTGCTATACTGTTTAATGTGGAACCAGCTGATGTGCCTGACAACCTACAACATGAAAATAAAAAACAGGAGCAGTTCTTTCCAAATCTGACTCGGTTCATCTCAAGACTGTCAGTCTACCAACATTCAATTTGTTCTTTTCTTACCTTCTTTCAGAGTCCATTTGATAGAGCCCGACTTCTTGCTAACAGCGTGAAGGTTTCCATCCAGGGTGGACACAAAGAGCAGGCTTTCAGGAAGGGAAACTGTGCTTGCACTGCAAAACCCCTACAAACACACAACACAAAAATCAAGGTGATGAACTGTAAACAACACCTCTACTTGGGACTAAAATAACCCTTTTATAATGCACATGAATAAAAGCAATAGCATGCCAAACTCAAGTCATTAGCAGGCAGGCATGTGTGAGCATGCATGCTCCCACTTAAGTCCACAGGTTAGGTCAAAATGTTGTGCTCCTGCATCAAGGCTGTGAATAATGACTTCAGCCACGAACCCCTTAAACATTTCTTATTCCTCACACACACCTGGAGCAAACATTAGCAACAAGGTGAAATTACACCATGCTAATTAAATTATTCACACCCTGAAATCTGGCAGATGATCTATTGTTTGACAGAAAAGAGAGGCCTGTTTTCATCATCACTCCGGTAGCCCTTTACTGGATGGGGGTGGGGGTGGAGGGTTGCCAAAAGGAGTGTGCCATCTTGGTCTTCTTTACAAATCAATGGACTTCAAATCAATACCTTACAATGACAGCTGTAGGAGGGGACTGACTGGCTAGGGTTGCTACATAGTGGAAAGCAAACAAACTGGGCATTTGGTTGAGCATGAGTGCATGGTCTAAACTCGAGCATTACACTCACGCTACCACCCAGCACACCTCATATGGGTGGTTTGGTTGATTTTAATGGATTTCACAATGAACTGAGTGAAAACAGTGCTTCAACTCTCTCTGCCCAGATGAATAGTGGGCAGACAGGCCATATGTGAACCCTTCTTTCCAGAACCTTTTACTCCCACTCAGAAATACAGGCGACACTTGGATTGGCTCATAATATGACAGACAGTGTATAAAAGACGACAGTACAATGGTAGTCATCAGGGATATACAAAGACAAAACCAAAAGAAAGGAAAACCAAAAGAAGATACATCAAATCCAGTGAAAACAATTGAACCCTAAACCACAACAGCAGCGAAACGACCCAGCCTCATGACTTGGCTTATGCCAGAATTAACAACACTGTGGGTGATGTCTGCTCCACTCACCCACTATGGAATTCTAAAAACGCCGCTCTTGATAACCAAGCTGTGGGCTTCTTATGGTTTTTGGCACCAATGTGCAGGAAGAGGTCCAGTGGGGGTGTTCGAGAACTCTGACTTCCCACCAAACCCGAGAGGACCGTATGAACTCAGCCTGACCAGTCTGTGTACTTTGATAGAAACTGCTCAAGATTACAGGCAACTGGGACACATGCGCTTTGCCAACCAAAAGAATTGAGGAGGGTATCAGCACTTTTCAGTGGCCCATTGTCAGGGTCAGAGTAGGAATGAAAAATCTGGGAATGCCACTAAGTCTACCACCTTTACCACAGGAGGCCTGAAGAGCTGAGCAGCTGAGACAGACCTCATTCTCCTGCTGAACCATGGTGATATTGATCAACATCCCTGACTAACCCCCCCAAACAGCTCCCTGGGGGCAGTGCAAATACAGTGCTCCTACATATAATGAAGATTAGCAGTGGAAGCATATTACCATACTCTCCTGAGCATTTAGCTACTTCTGAGGAGAGATAAGAAAGATGGGGTTGAAGTGCTCTTAAGTCAGACTTGAACAAACCACCAGAGCTCACCAAGCACCAGAGTCAGGCCTGGGCATGGACAGCAAATGCAACCCCCATCACAGAGTCACTCGGGGGGTTCCTCTTCGTCACACAGTTTGCATTTCCTTACAAAACCAGTCAAGTCATAAAAAATACCCGGTGCACAACAATCTGAGAGTGACTAGCTGTTTTACAACTCTCATCATTTTCTCCCTGTGTTTTTCTGCTTAAACTTACAACGGGAAAATACTAGCTGGTTAAAACTGACCAAACAGAAACCAGTGCCAAAACAACCCCGCAAACTGAAAGTTTCACATTTGCCTACGGGTCCCCTGCTGTAGTCTCACATCCTATACAAGCATTTGTGTCAATATTATGCACCTGTGACTGTTCTCACTGGGCTGTATACTCACGAGCAGCACACAACTGTACAGGGAGAATCATAACCAACTTGTTTTTGGACCCCCCCATAACCTCTATCAGGGTTCTTGGTTTCACAAGCAAATAACTTTCTTACCATCTGTTAGCCTCTTAGTTTGGTGTGGGTGCTGTTGTTCAGCAACTGCTGAATATTATACAGTATTGGGCCATCACATTTACAATGTATGGCTGTTATAAAGCTTTTTTTAGGAGACTTGCTCAATGTCGGACATTACTTCTCATTTCCTCATTCTGTGTAACACAGAAATGCGTAGTTGTTGCGTAAGTCTGTTACATAATACTTCAGAACTGGGAGAAACCAGGGTCTTGGCAAGTTCTGAGGTCTTCACTTTGTTGTCTGCAATGAGGCCAGACATGCTTAAAGGGACACTGACTACAACACTCATGATATCACTGGTAACGGTAAGCCTGGAGTCTTGCATACCAGACCAACCTGCACAGAGGACAGGCTGTAATTGGCAGCTTTGTACACAAGCACTTCAGTAGTACACCAGCATTATAACCCCTTTGTCCGATATTCTCATCAATTCAAGATGGTAGAGTATTACATCACCATCCAACAGTTACACCCCTCTCTATGACTTCAACCAGTGCACTGGGGCAAAGACTGTAAAAAAAGCAACCACTTGTCTAGACGATCTTGAGATGCTCCAACTATTAGCTGATCCTCATTACGAAGGATCTGATTAGCAGCTGTAAAAGTCTTCTGAAAACTCATCAGAAAGTACATGAAGCAAACGAATGTACGCCACCCAGCCACTCTATCATGGCTGCCCTGCATCCTCAAAGAAAAAAAACTTTTTGAGTGTCACTTTTATGATGCATCAGCATCATATGTGCGAACATAATAATGTACTAACATGTCAGAAGCAGACATTGGGCGGCCGCTTACTGCAGCACAGCCTCTCATAAAGGTTTGTGACTGCAAAAGCCAACAGACAGACAGTGTTAATGGTAGGCCAGATGAATTGTAGTGTCACCTGAAACACAGATTCGGTGTTCTGTTTACTGGGTGTGTGAAATGCACACACAGATTTTCATCTATTATCTGACCTTTGAAGGCTGGTACGTGGTCATTTAGAAATGCATGCAGGAGAGAGAGGCAAATACAGAATCTTAACGATAAGTACATGGTTTGACGAGAGGGTTCGTGAAGCATCACTTTACTATTCTATGCTATTACATTAGCTCCCTGAAAACTTCATGGGAAACCGATTTCAAAATTGCATTTGGAGAACAAGAAAAATGAATTTGTTTATATTCCTATGTCTTTCTAGGGTTTGATAAAATGGCAGTTACAAAAAAAGGTAAGCACATGGCTGCCAAATACAATGAAACTTTATGAGAATGTAATGAATCACTCTTGAAATTTGTAGTGAGTCTGACTAAATCTATCCTGATATAAGACACATTGTAAAGTGGTAGCTGGGTCAGTTATGCAGGAACTTTCAGTGAAAATGTTAAAAAGCGGAAACGTTCAATTGGTGATTGTTATCAGAAATTCCGATAACAGTAAATGAGTCATCAAACTGCCCTAAGAGGCCTAACCACAGCGTCTCTTTAACAGACAAAAACTAATTTTTCTACCTGACACTTGCATATCATCTAGTCTGAACTCTCCCATGTATTAACTGGGCCTAACCTAAATGTTATGGCTTTCTGTTGAGAAGTGGAACACTCTCCTACCACGAAACTTTCTGCAGCAATAAGCAGCCTGTTTGCAGCTTGGTTGGGTGCAGACAAAAAACCAACACAGGAACCAGGAAAAACTTATCTCACACTTGGTAACTTGTCATGAGAAGTGTTGTGCAGCAACAGCTTCAAGCCATCAAAAATATATTTTAAAGTCAATTAAGTCAATTAAGTCATGTATTGTACATGAGGAAATGTGAGCAACACAGAATTAAGAACAGCCTGATGATCAATCAGTCCTACATGAAAGCAGTCATTAGAGGTTTCCATTTAGGGCTGTATATAAATGACACAGGCCTGGGGATGTTTAATTTTCATCACAGGCTCAGACAGCAACGGGAGAGATGAATTATACTAGGATGAGACCGCAGAGGGAGCTTGGGGAGATGTCAATGTATTTCACATTTTAAAATTTAGTGGAGAAACATCTCAGCAACCTTCCCTGTCAACACTGTGTATCAGCTGCACTCTGCGTGGTCTTGCTTCAGCGGGGAGAATGTCACGTGTTGGCCCTCGTTCAGGCACACAAAGCATAGCCAAACTACTCTTCAGATAAGATAGTCCAAGATCACAACTGTTATTTTTTTTGCAAATCAGCCTGTCTTAGTTCAATCTGAATGTCTAAACAGGCAAAAATCTAAAGAAATAAAATATGGTGATAGTGACAGAGCAGTGGATTAATGCTGTTATAAAGGTCCAGCAAAGTGTGTGAAGAAGCATCAATAAACAAACAGTAATGGCTGCTGAAGCTTATAGTTAGATTTTAGTCACTGCTGGCACATCCTCCTTACAATGGAAAATCAGCTGGCCTTAAAAATAGTCCAACTGTGAAGAACAGAGTGAAAAGAGATGAGTCTTCTTTTCTGTTGCTCTTTTATTTGTATCTCTCTCACTCTCTCTCTCTCTCTCTAACACACACACACACAAACACACACACACTTATGTAAAAATCTATAGATAGCCTATCATCATTTGTCGCACCCGCTGCACCAGCAGACTGTAAAAGGCTGAGAGAAGAACCTGAGACATGATATGGGATTAAAAGGCTACTTTAATCTGCTGCTTAGCTTCAGTGGTTTACTAGCTTGGTGGCTAATGTCTCTGCCTGGAGATTTTCTGGGGATCTGGCTCAGTTACAGCAAGTTACCTCGCTCCCTTTTGTGACCGCCACTAATACTATGGAATCCATTCTCTGTTTACAAGTTGCTTTGGAAAACAATACATCTCAACCAGATTTATTGTATTCCAGCATTCCCTTGCGAAGTAACTGGTACTTTACAGTTATAATGTTTGTGTCCCACATCATGCTGTGTGTTGATGTGCACAAAAACACAGATGTTTGTGTGGTTATTTTGTACTGGCCTGCCACAGGTTGTGTATGATTTAATCAGTGTAACCACAAATGCTCATCGTGTGTAACAATGCCATGCCCTGGTGTGGAACGTTTTAAATTAGAGACTACAGATGAAGCACACATACTGTCTCTGTCCAGCTAACTTCAGATGGCTGTAGAGATCTAATCAAATGAAAGGGAAGGCTTTCATAGAGTCGAATGCACGTGTGGATGAAAGACGCTGTGAGAATCATCCTTTAAACTGTACTTCAGCAGAGGGACAGGTATTTTCTTGCATTAGGCTTCTATTCTTACCGTTTGATCTAAATGTGTCATCTGCTTGGAGCATCTATTTAGACTATTTATGTCTGTAGGCATCTATTGGCAAGCCAAATGTCCAAGACCCCAATTTCACCAACACATTAGCCCCTCACCTTTGCACCATGCACTGTGCGGGGCCAAATAATATCAAATGATTAGTTCTAAGGTTGCAGCTGTTGTGAAAGTAAATGACTAGTGTACAGGCTTGTCAAAATAAATAAGTGTGAGTTAACATGCAAGTAGTATGTATAGGTTAGTATATTTTCCTCAGTCTTACCAACATCAACCAGACCTTAGTGTTAAAGGTATAAGGCCTAAGTTTCAACAGTAGTAATACTAAAATTACTTTTCTTAAGTTCAGCAGTTTTCTTATCTAATTCTGGCACACATGGGGGGAGTTGATGAGATGAAAATATTGACCTGAAGGAATACGTTTCATTGAACACTGGTCTGATAGATCAGAGGTGTCCTACGCTGTTAATTGAATGTTGGTTAAGTTAATAACAGGGTTTCTAGAGCACATATTACTTAAAAACGGCTGCTTTTAGCCAGCGAGCTACCGTAAATGTTAGCTTACTTCTGTCATGTCGAGACGACACGCAGCATTCAGACTGAATTAAACGCTCACTGAAAGACAAACACTTTAGTTTGGACTTACAATGTTTGAGGGACTGAAGGCAGAAAAGCACTATCGTAGAGTGAAAAGTGTAGTTTAGCGGGTGACTCCGAGCTAATGTCATCTAACTTAAGCTAGCTTATCCAGTTAGCCCCTCTTACCTTTTGTGGGAGACCAGCGCAGCAAAGCAACGCCAAAACGCACCACAACCGGGTCCAACTGCTCACTGTCCAGTCCATATTTTCTGGTCTCAAGCCGGGATAGACACCTGGTCCGGAGCGCCGCCGACTACATAGAAAACGCGATTTTGTCAACAGCCAGATGTCAGAATTTTTTTAACAACGTTGTCACGTTAAAGGCACTGAGCCTGCCGCGGTCGATACAACGCTGGATCCGCTTCTTCCTGAAATGAAACCTGTGGGGGTTGGACTTTGGGATAGAGATATCCACGCGAGTGGAGGAGGGGAGCTGTGGAGTCAGCGTGAGCCAATGAGAAAAGGCCCACAGACACCGGATGTGCTATAAAAAACATCCGGGGGACATTTTCCGCAGAACTCCATCCGTTGAAAGCATGCTTTCGCTGACAAGACGAGCCCGACTCGAGATATTTGCGTTTGACATGAAAAGTTTATTAGGTTCATATTTTCTGGTCAGTGTTACGATACATGACTTGGGTTCGCAGAAGAAAGTACTTCCGGTTTGATGGAGCGTTAAGATTCATATTGGAGAAGTGTGAGTAGGCCGCATCGGCGTGGAAATGCGGGGGTAAGTTTTATTGTTAGTATTTTAAAACAACTTAAAATGACAAATACAATAAGTAATGTTCCTCTGTTTAACATTATGTTGTGCAGTGCACAGGGCCGGTGATCAACTCTGCTCGATGCAGTGTTATTTGAGGTATTGCACATCCACATGTGGGCTGAAGGGTGGGTGTACTTTCAGATGAAGGTCGAACAAAGCTCGTCTGATTTTATGACGGTAAGTATTTGGAAGAAAAATCTTTTAATCTCCTTCGTTTTGGTTCATGAATGATGATTTTCGTGCGTTAGACTTCTGATGTGCTAGTGAAGTCAACATATTCAATCTGACTGGTCCCACAGACACCAGTGTGTTGTGTGTTTCAATAATCAAATCCACTCAGACATTTTTTTTTTCTTTGCAGGATCGCAGGAAATGGGTTGTGGTGTGCATGGATACCTGGATTAGCAATATATGATTGTAAGTATCTTGAGTGAGCAGGGTGTGTATTACAGTGGTTATGAATGATGATCATGATGCGTTAGACTTCTGAGTAATATTGAAGACAATTTAAATCTGACATAACACACATTCAGCCATGAATGGATGGGATTAATGGATAACTGAATTCATTCAAGGTTGTTTCCTTTTGCAGAAATTTGACCGATACTCAAGAAACGGACATGCTGGACACACCGTAAAATACAAGGTGACGCCGTAACTCTTATCCGTTTGCTGTACATAAACTTTTGGACAAGAAGATATATAAATGTTTATTTTTGCACTGTAGGATGCAACAAATGCCCTGAATCAATAAAGAGTTTTTCCACAAACATCATTGTTCATTGGATTCTTTGTGAATTGATATTGAGGCACTGTGCTTTGAACCTGAATGGCCTTTTCCTTGGCTGTTCACACAGGTCAAGAGTAGTGCAAGATCATGTCACGTCTTGTCATAACTGGAGTTTCTTGGCTATTTTCACCAAGTCTCTCTTTTAAAGCAAGACACAAAATCTAAATGCTGTTCACATCAACCTTTTAGATCTAGAAATTTGAAGGAGTGAGTATTGAAATAAGAATGCAGTACTGCAGAGAGACTGTTGGTCCCTGGTTACTCACATTGTACTATCACTGCTACATGTGAATACATTAATCTAAAGAATAAAAATTGTAGCTTGATAATGTAGTTTTAATAACAATTTAAAACAAAATTTTAGAGTCTGACAAGTAACTATTTATGGACCAATATTTAACAAGAGCTGCAGCAATTAGTCAGTTTATCAATTTTGCTGCTTTTCTTTCTTTTATATCTTTGCAAAGTGAGTGTCTTTGCATTTTGGACTGTTGAGTGGACAAAATAAGACATCTGACAGCATCACCTAGGACCCCTGGGCAAATGTGGGCATTTTTCAATAGTTTCTAGTGTTTTAATAAACAAAACCTTCAGTTGATTAATGTCAAAAAAATAATTGGCAGAACAATCGATTATGAAAGGAACCAATGCTGGCCCAAACTCAATTTAAAAAAAAAAAAAGAAATGTGACATGGATGGATGCCTTTTAATGAGGACTGTCTTCTTAAGTTTCTTCCTTTCCTGTTATAGATGGATAGAGTACTTTATTGATCCCCTGAGGGAAGTTGCAGGTAGCCACAAAGACGCACACATTTCTTCCAAGCAAAAGGTTTTATTGATCCACAACGATCAGAACCAGAACATTCTGTGACATCACTGAACACAACAGCAATGTTTTCATGTTTTCATCACTGTGCAAATGAACAACACCGAAAACCTGTGAAAACAAAAGGGCATGTCTGAACAGACAATAATGGCACAAAGACATTTTTCTCTCTATCTTCAACTGATGCAACAAATGTGGCGGCTCACTATGGAGGAATGTTTGATTATTTTAAAGGCACTTTCTGCCTCATACACTTTGCCAACACACACAATGAACATAAAACATAAAATAGTCGCCTCTTAAGCAGCCAGGTGTCTTGGCAGATTACAGAGTTACTGTTGTAGTTTTGGTGTTATTCCTCTTAAATGTATACAGTACAGAAAGAACAGCAAATCAATAAATAATTCCAAAAAGAGCATTCATAAGCTGGATGTCTGCTGACAACATCAAATAATATGGCTAATATCCAGTATGTTATGTCCAGATAAACCAGGAAGAGCAGGTATGTTTCCCTCTCTTCATCTAAAACCTTTGTGTCACCATGGTCAGAAAAGGGCTTCAGTCTCCTGCTGCCCTCACAAAAAAAAAAAAAAAAATCACTCCCTGCAGATTATACCTCCATCTAATGAATGTCCAGCTACAATTATCCAAACTTCTGCTATGCACCACTGCAGTGGCCTCAACGGGAACTCAAAATAATTAACCGATTGCTTATTTGTCACCCTTCACATCATACAGTAGCCTTCAAAGAGGACTGAGAGATTGCTTTGGCAATAAAAACAGAAAATTATTACTTCTGCTCAACTCTGAGTATAACATGAAAAGAAGTGTCGAAGCATGTTGCGTAGAAGCACGTCGTCAGTGAATGAGCTGTTCCTTGCACAGTCAGGGAGCTGCATTCCTAATTATACATTCATCAGACCTAGGCAATGTTCAGCTGCTGTGTTTGCAGATATGTTTTAATTCACCCCCATGAAGTCAGTTGTAGCTCTAGTCCCTATAAACACAGGTAAAAGCACACAGGCTGTGTGTTATGATAGTGTCCATGGTGGATTTAAACTGACCCAGCATCTTTGATGGACACAGTGCCATTGATCTGTTTGCATATAAGTGCCAGGCGGCTGGCACAGGCAGAAGTGTGGATGGGTGGTAAATGAGTCTCAGTATTCCTGTGTATTAATGAACGCAGGGGCTTTCTGCAAATCAGCTCCACTTTTTTAGAATTATTCCCTCAATCGTTTGCTCACTCTGACAGACACTCTTCATCAGGGGCCTCAAAGTTCTCTTAGAGTTATAGCAGACAATAAACTGCTGGATTAGAAAGGTTGCACAAAAGGTTTAGACTGTACACCTATCGTGTTTGCTGCGGCTGTACATCACAGGTATCATGGTTCTTCTGGTCGAATCGGATGGCTATTTGTCGATCCACGCTCGCACATTTGTGAAACAGTCTTGACGTGCCCCCATTTGTTGTATTTCATCAGAGAATTAATCAGAATGTTTGATGTCACACAAATGAAGCTGTGTGATTGGATGACAATCTATGAGTCACAATTCTCTTCCGTTTTTCCTGTTTTTAGTTGCCACAGATGATCACAAGCTCACCCAGTGCTTCCAGTTTTGTGAGTGCACTTCACAAGTGGCCATAGAGCGGTGCAACAATGGGACTGGAACATGGGTAAAAAGAAAGGGAGTGTTGGCCCGATGCACTGCTGCACCCGTGGGTGTTTGAGGCGGGGCAGCGTCTTGTCATATTGCCATGGTGATAAAATGTCTGTCGTTATATGCTTTGAACTGCAGTTTTCATATGTCCGAGACCTCAGACTCCTCAGGCTCTGGGTCCTTCAAGGCATCATTTGTCACAGTAACCAAGTTGGCATTTGAACGTGTGTCCATGGCAGAGTGCATGATGGGTAGCCATACATCATCCATGTTTGGCATCACAAATATTTTCTGTCGGAGGACAAGCACAGCAACAAGCAAAGTCATCTAAATTTCACAATAAAAAGAGGAAGATGACACTGAAATATGCCTGCTCAAAACTATTGTAAAAGGAATAGAGAAAAAACTACAGATGAATATGCTTTTATGGCTAAAAATTATACTGAATAAGGACAGTGGCATGAGATTATATCTGTTAACCAGAATTGGTGACAAAACAACTTCAAATACATCACCTCATGTGCATCAAACCCTGCACAAGAGTTTGCCATTTGTTGAAAGCCACATATACACACTCACAAGTACCAACAGTGTGCACTGTATTTTACTGGAGGCATGGTTGGGGGGGTGGTACATAATAATAACCCCCAGAGGAGCCAGCAGGGATAAATGTAGATGTGTGGTAGACCTGACAGGGACACAGTAGTTTGCAGGTATGCCTCAGGGCAGTTATCTAGCAGTAGGCTTATCATTACTTTGAATATATATATATGAGGGGTGGGACAGCCACAGGCACAATGCTTTGAAGTGCATGTAGGTGGGCAGCCATAAATGAATCCTCTTTCACCACCGTTATTCTCACCCTAAAACATCTGGAGGAGAGTTTCTTTGTCCTTGAGCAAACGTTTAGCTCCAGGTTGAACACCTCGGTGGGACATGACTTCACCTATGAACTATCCTGACAGTCTGAATAAATTGCATTTGAGGGCATTGTCATGCACAGTTGCCTGTTTTTCTTAATGTGTACCTGGAACTCCTGGTCCAGTTTCTTCTCAATCCAATCAGTCACATGAACTAAGGTGACCTCCCTCTCGCCCAGTTTAGGCCGTGCTTTCAGCTCCAGGTGAGGCGGACTCCGGAAACCATACCTGACAGCCAAGAGGAAACATTGATGGCAAGAAAATGACATAAACTCATACAAATTGAACTGTGGTCTGCAGCATTGGGTTCTCAGTAAACACTGAATTCAATGCATTTTCCTATTTTGCAACATAAGGCTCATTGTTGAAAAAATGTGCTACACAAAGTGACATCACAATGATCCCAGCCTTGTTTGACTTGTGACCCCCTCATCATAGATCATGGACTTATCGTGTACATGAACTTTGAGCAGTTCAGACAATGAGCAAAAGTATGCAGTATTCACAAGAAGAAATATGGAAGAATCAGTAAAACCCCTCAGAGTTTTCTTGGTACTTACCCACAGGTTGGGAATCACTGTTGTAGATGCTGATGTAGGTTATCATTATTATTATTACTCAGACATTCATTCTAATCAAGCTTATAAAGTGCATAGTGTTTACTTAAAGATTTAATATTTATTATCTTTAATTAAAATACATACCCTTGCAACCTCATTTTCTTCAAGCGTTAAGTATATTTAGTTAATTAACTAAACATTTTTATTTTACAGGGTCAGTATTTGCCCACCAGAGGGTGCTACGTTATATTCTCAAGCCAGAAATCTCATACATTCACTGACTACATCCTACAGGCTTCAATGCACTCCTCCCTGGAAGTAAACGTACCATATCCTGTCCGTGGGGGGAGGTGGGATGTTGACAGCCAGTGTCCCGCGGCACTCCTGCACCTCCACAGTGAGCAGCAGGGGCGTGTTGGACACCTCCTCCATCTTCTTCTTAATGAACTCTGTCTCGGTGGCTTTCTGGAAGTACTTCGACTTGGCTATCTTGTCCACAAAGCGCATGATCTTGCTGGGCCTGTGGCCTCCCACATAGCTACATGAACAGAGGATGGAAGCGGAGGAGGAGGAGGAGAAGGAGGAGGGGAGGCAAGGAGTGAGTCAGGTTTATGATTTATTCATAACAGCATCTCTTGCTACTCGGCACCCACGATGGAGGGGAGTGGCCGCCTGCTACATTAAATAAGCAGCAAGCTTTCAAATGTGTGGGACTGAGTGAGTGGGTGGACTGATAGGACAGAAAATTCTGCTTCAACACATCAGTGCGAATCTGTTCCTGCCCATTTTCAATTCAGATACGTGATGTTGTAGAGAGACAGCTGCTCACCCCTCGCCTCCAGGAGGAATGGCTTTGTCACTGAGGAGTTCTGGGGGGTCCTCCTCATCTGATGAGCCAGCACTAGACGACTCTTCATCGCTGTCTGCCAGACAATATGTCCGTGGCCTGGGCCTGTCATACACACATACACACACACACACACACACACACACACACACACACACACACACAGCTGCAAAGTCAGGCTCTAATGGCTTTTCACAGAACCATTAACAATTAAAACTAAAACCCATTAAATGCATCTCTACTGATATAAATCACAGGAGCTCAATTTCCAGTTATTCACTCACGAAAAACTAAAAGCAAGACCAAAATGTGCTGATTCGGTGACAGGCACCTATTCCTAAACTCACCAGTCATTGGACAAATCCACAGCGGTAAGCGTCCAGAGAGAGGATTAGTATATGAAGAGAGGGGAGAGCCAGCACAAAAGGGGTGGGAATTGTGAAAAAAACAGATGTGACAACTAATATGGTTTTAAAGGCAAATCTGCCCAATTAACATCTAGTTCAGAGCTGTTAGTTTAGCATAAAAATTAATCCTATTTTGGACTATTCGCTGTATTATAGGAGCATAACAAGAACAAACACGGAGGAGTAAGGACAAGCTGTGCAGGACCATCCTCAAAAATCTGTAAGACATCTTAAAAAATCAAACTCAGCCTCATGAGCTTCATTACAAGCCATAAAGAGGAAATTACTGAGTGTGACTAAAGCCTCACCACTCTTTTCCATGCTCCCCGAGCCCCTCGCCCTCCTTCCCAAGACGGGCCAAGTTCATCTTGGTCTCTAGTGTCATGAGGAAGGAGCCTGTGTAGGAGACCTCCAGATCAAACCACAGACCTGGAAACAGAAACATTATGCCTCAACCTTAAAAGCACGCCATTTTTCATCCCCCACAGCACCACAGCAGCATCAAAAAGGACCAGCTCTGAGTGCTATTTCTGTGAACAAACAAGCCTGCCTGGTGTCTAATTGCTCTGAGGTCCCCCGCAGAGCTGCCAGGAAGATGACCTATCCTCTAGTAAACACTGAAAAGGTCAGCTCCGGGGCAGCGTTGCCTCCTTATTGGCTGACTTCATCAGACTACTTCCTGTTTACACATCACACTTCTCAGGCGGCAACGACGCGGATTTTGATCACCGTGCTGTTTGCTCATTGAATGCTAACCTAACAGATGCTCATTGATTTGTATGTGTGTGGCAGCGGTGTCAAAGAGAAGCTTGATGGCAGCACGGAGTCAGGACACCTTTGACAGTGTCTCAGTGTCTCTGTCTATAGACACACAGGAGAGAGTCTGGAGTCCCTGATTCATTTTGGTGGAGTCAACATACATTATCTGCACCACTGATAAAAGCACATGTGTGTTTCTATACAGAGCTGGGAAATGTATCATAATATCATATATGAGACAAGATATTGTCTTGAATCTAGGTTGTTGTAACATATAGTTTATATGTTGTTGTTGTTGTTTTTTTTCTTGAAGTAAAGCAGATATTATATTATATTATAAGTTAGCTGATGCACTATTTAATGTCTTAGATAGAACTGCATTTTATTTTACTTAAGTGATTCCACTTTTGATAACATCAGTCATATCACATATCACTAGGAGCACAGTTAGGAACTTGAACTGTACTTTGTACTGATTAGCAAATGGTAGCATGCTAACATGATGTAAAACAATAATGATGTTTAAACTGCACAGAATTGGCAATCACTGCCATACATATTGTGAACACTTCATGTTTAAACATTCAGAAATAAAGAAATATATATAACAGCTATTTCACCACAGCTGCTGCATCAAAAACTCATTTTACACTTCAACTTTTGTCCATCTAACAGTTCGGTTGTCTTTACAATGAGCGTTACAGTCTCACAGAGTCACTAGTGTGACTGTAGACCCTTCTTTCTCCTCAAATACCAACCAATCCTACTTTATGTCCGATGTTATTGATAGCCTAATAGAGTCGATCATCATGCTAAACAGGGTCGCACTATCAATGTCTAGGTACTGAATGAAAAACTGATATTTAATTGCATAAGTAATGCAAAGCTCTGTTCTACACAAGCTTGTGTGCATTTAGTAGTTCTTGGAGCACAGTGTAAATGTTATAAATCAAATCATGTCTTCCCAGCATTCAGGAGTCACAAAGTACTCTCACCCTCCTTATCGTCATCACAAGAGCGATGAAATATCTACAAATCATGAAGTTCTGTGTGTTTCAATTCAAAGCAAATATATTCTGTTTGGTTCATGCATAGCACGGCACTATTAGAGATGCCATTTGCCCAGGACTAATTATGTGCTGGGATGCTTTGTGAGTGTATTTCTGTGTGTGTATATGTTCATACAGAACACATTAATGAGCACTGCAGACTCAACCGTGAAAATGCGGCCGACAGGAGAATGACTCATGTGTGACTCATTCAACTGAATAGACAAAGGTGATGCACTGTCAATGCTCTTGTATCTTTATATGCATGGCCAAATTAGACCAGACCGTCTTTGGACAAAATGATTATTTAAAAAATTAGGACAGGATCTACTCATCCCCTGTTCTGTTCTCTGCTTAAAAGCACCGCTAATGATAGAAACACGCCTCCCACAACCTCTTTCTTTCCTTTCCCCTTTTTAAGCTTCTCTTTTGTGATTTTCTACCCAAACCAGCACGAATTAATATGCCCCACATGTCTGTATTGTCTCTGTATGTCAAACCAGTCCCTTCGTTGGGGCTGAAGGCAGGCGGTAGGCAGTGTGAGTCAGTAATGGAAGAGGGGGACCCAAGACATGAAGTTTAATTACTGTGTGTGCTTAATAGAGTGAGGCGAACAGAGGGGTTGGACTCCAGAGGAGAGAGGATTGAAGGGGAAGGGAAGGGAAGGGGAAATGTCTTACTTCAGAGAGAGGATGAGCAGAGCTCAGGGAAGATGGAGGAACGGTAGGAAAAGAGAGATGAAGGAGATGGATAGATTGAGGGGAGGAGAAAAGTGAGGGTACGTCTTACTATTGTGTCAGAGAGCCGAGAGGGTGAACTGATAAACAGCCAGGGTTGTGATGAAGGATAGCAGAGGAATGGGAAGAAAACTTATGGCAGGAAAGTAATAAATGTCTATTGTGGCAGACCATCCAGAACACTGTGTGAAAAACACGGCACACTTAGTGTAGCTTCTCTTCCTACCTTGATGGTCCACAGAGGGTGCGGAGGCATGGAGGATCTTAGGAATGGAAAAACCCATGTCTAGCTCAGTCAAAGTCAGCTCATTCATAACATATGGCAGCTGAGGACGATAAAGACATGAAATACAGCCATCAGAGACACAGAATTGTCTCTTGAACTGATCACACTGAGAAACATTCTGATTTGTCAGTGATACTGTAGATGCATATTTGTCCAAGCAAGTACCAGTACCCACCCTGATCTTACTGAGCTTCATTTGGATCTTTTTGGAGACTACATTGGCCCAGTACTTCTCTCCCAGGAAGTCCCAGAATATCCTTCCCAGAAAAGCATTGACCCAGGCCTCAGGTTCCACAGCCTCCTCTGAACTCCTGCGTATCTAAAGGACGCACGTACAGGTGTGCATGTAGCTTTAAAGGGACAGTTCACCCCAAAATCAAAAACACAGATTTTTCCTCTCACCCACAGTGCTATTTATCCATCTACATTGTTTTGGCGTGAGTTGCCAAGTTTCGGATATTTTGGCCATAGAGATATCTGCCTTTTCTTCAATATAATGGAACTAGATGGCACTCAGCTTGTATTGCTCAAAGAGCCAAAAAAAATGCATTTGAAAAAAGTCAACAGCAATGTCTCTTTACTGAAATCATGACCTTGTTACTCAACATAATCCACAACGATTCGGTTTGGTAGAAAGAAAGCAGTTCCTACAAACTGCCTATGATCAAGTGACGTGAGCAGTGGTCCCAAAATACTCGTGCTTTGCCTCGTCGGCTGTCCATCTCTTGTCAGTGTTTCATATGTTCTTCTGTTTCTTACCTTTTTGGTAGTTTTGGGGCTGCTGTCAGGGCTTTGCCCGGGGCTGTCAGTGGCAGCTGGGCTTCTCTGTGGTGGCTGGGGGTTGACAAATTTGGCCATGTAGACATTGTAGTCCAACAGCATCTTCTGCTTCATCCCTCCAGTAGAGCCGCAGGAGAGGGCAGAGGAGGTCTCTCTGTGGCGAGGCTGACACAGCTCCTCCAGGCTTCCCCGGCTGCTGCTCCTGCTTTCAGCCTCCAGGCCTCCGACAGACTGGGTGCTGCTGCTGCGGCTGTGAGAGGGCAAGAAAGCTACAAGTGGAGGGGTGGGGGTTGCAGTAAGGGGAGGGTAACGTGACACAATTATGCATCAGCAACATTTTCAGTGATTCAAATCAATGCATCATATTTCACATACATAATGCATGCTCAATGACAGCATCTATTTTTCATTGAATTTGCACAACATATTGCAACACTCTGAATCAGCATGCTTTACACCAGATGACGCACTGAATCATCTCCCTGACTCATATTAGGACTGAAGAAGTCATTTTCAATATAATTGCTTTGTATATCCACGAAACAGCTTGATATTTAAATAATCTTTCCAGTAATCCTATTCACCCTGCACTGCCTTTATCACTGGACCAACACAGTGCTGGTGTTTCCCTTTGAATTGGGCCTTATCCTTACAGGCTTATATCCCACAGTGGAGACCAATGCTATAATATGCTCCTTCTCTGTGCATGTAATCCTGCTGACCCATTCACACTCATCTGTTCACTCAGTTGAGGGGATTGGCAGTCCCTAAGCTGGGGCTTATGCACAGATCTGATGGCTGTGCAGTTACATACTCAAGAGAATGGCTATTCTTACAGAGAGAAGTGATGTGTGTCTGTGCAAATACAGTATACGTGTGGAAAGGGTGAGTGAGACCATTAAACCTGCCTATTGTCCATGGCTGTTTGGTGTGTGATACTGTACATGGCTCAGTCTCCAACTCACCACTCTTGCAGATGCCAGGCAGACTGCCACCTCTCCCATCTGACTTCATTCGTGATGCCAGAAGAAATCTCCGGAACCACTCTTCCTTTTCGCGACCTGTCCTCCCAAACAGGTAGATTGTCAGGTCCCCCCCTCCAGAGGTTGGTCTTTTGGGTTCCTCTGCTGATCCTGATACTTCAGCTTTCTCGCATTTGTCCGTTCTTTCTAGCTTTTCAGAGAGACCTGTAACTCTGTCCTCCCCACCTTCAGGCTTCTCTCCCTGGGCCCTGGACATGAAGTCCTCCTGCTTGGCCAGCTCAATGCAAATGGGGTACTTCTTGTTCCATACTCTCTTCCTAGCCAAGCTTTGGGGCACTAGTTGGATCTACGGGGGCATATAGATTAAGTTAATTTAATCAAATGCATGACAATAGCGGTGTTATGATGTTGTTGTATTTGGAGCAGTAGCATTCCCACTTTGACATGAGGACAAACAATTAAAAAATGAGTAGAGCACACTGAAACTACAAATAGTATGTGGTAGACTTGCCCCAGGGTGTGAGTGGGAGTAAACGGGGGGCTTGAAACATTTTGACAATAGAAACAAGACAAAAAAATGCAGACAGGAATACAAGTGCAAATGACTCATCTATTGTATCTGTACTTATCGCATCCAAAGCTCAATATGTCTTTGACCAGCAGTTTAAGAACACTAAAAAGTTTTTATTAATGATGAAAGTAGCTAGCATAGTTGCCAGCATTTGCCATTATTCAGTGCTGTACTGTGTGTTGTAATGGTACATGCAATTTTGTTTACATTCATTCATGCATGAATTCTTTCTCCAGCCTATTGCAACTCACACCTCTCTGGAGCTGTGTAAAACAATCAGAACTTGGCTGTGACTGCACATTTGGGAACACGACTACGTGTAATCTGGCATATATAAATGCAGGCAACATTCAAGACTGACTAAACAGCCGCAATAATAAGGGTGAAATGACACTTTAGGGAGCCATTCAATTTCAGAGGAAGGAGAGTAGGGTAGTGGCATGATGCAGAGAACCATAATGACTCCTTTGCTCCATGATACACTGACATGAGAAATGTCTTCTTACTGTTCTGCCCTTAGATACACAAAACCATTGAGTCAGCACACTAACGCAGAGGACACACAGTTGTGTGTACAGGGTCAGTGACCTGTGATATTCACTCCATGTTTACACACAGTATGTGACTCTGAGTGGCTTTGTCACTGAACATGACCTATTAGCAAGCATGCACTTAGGCAAAGGCAAATATGAGGGGACGTGTGCTTGATGTCACTATCCGTTAAGCACACAAAAACACTGGGGAGCCGGTGGAGACACACACTTAACACATTAATGGCCCCCCTTCATTTTGTCCTTCTGCCACATGCTCATATTTCACAAGCAGGCACAGAAACACATGTCAAAGCATTTCAGCACCTCTCTTTCACTTAGTCCTACCCACATACACCCGCAGCCACCGCACCTTGCTGTCAGTCAGGTCATAGATCTTCTGGCTGATGTAGGTGACGTCAGGTTTAGGCTCGTTGTGTGTGGCACGGCGGGAGATGTTGCGGTTGGGCTTGGACAGACGCAGGACGGAGCCTTCTAGACGGACGTAAACAGAGTGGGTCAGGGTGGCGTGGTACATCTCCGGGTCATAGCTGTGGATCTCATTCATCCAGCCCTGAGAGATTGAGGGGGTGGAGAGAGGAAGACTCTTAAATGACACTGACTCAAAATGTATTCTCGCAGCGCATAAACACACATCAGAGTCCCAGTCAAACACCAAGGGTTTTCGGGTGTAGGTTTACTCAGAGGTTGAGTTTCCTTGCTGGTGAGTTGATATCATACTGTACAAAGATATTTTGTTATTTTTACAGCAAGAATGTTTACCCATGTGTCCTAATGTTATGTTTGAACATTCTTCTGTCAAATATTGTGCATGTTTTTTTGTGAAGAAGACAGCATCCTTTCATCTGTCTTGAGGATTCAAAGACATTCAGGTCAACATGTCATGCTGCAAAAGTAAGCGAAAGCCAGGTAAGTGTAAGTGAAAGAAAACTGGACATGCTGTGTCTTCAGTTATTGCTTGATATTCATTTTTTCTACATGATCACGTTAACATTTTATAAGGACTCCGTAAATTTAGTTGTTAAAGAAACAACAGATCTTTGGCATTCTCTGTACTTCAATTTCTTGTTACTTATAAGCCAACATATCGGGCTGCAACCAGTATATCTGTGATTATTCTATGTCACGATGTATTGTCAAGCTCTACTAGTAAAGCAGTGAAATACTTTCAAGACTAACAGCAAATCCAATTGCCTTTAACTACTGTTAAATCATGAAAAAATGTGTAAGGATGCAAAAATGTTGTCTGTCAATAAACATCACTCTGTCCAGAATCCTAATCAACTCATATACTGATAAATTTCAAAATATTCTCATTCAAAGGTGCCATGCCACAAAGTTCATACAACACAGCAAAAGATAAAGTGGTGCACCTGAAACACAAACTCTCTGTTGATCCTCAGAGCAAAGCAAAAGATGAAGAGAGAGAAGAAAGTTTGTCCCCACTGCTGTTGCCCTGCACTTGTGTGCTCTGGGGTCACTCATCCACACGTGTGTGTCTCATGTTCTGCACAACCACAGAGCTCCTCTTTTGGAACAGCTGTGCCCTTGAGTCATAGGGCTCTCCTGTGCAACAGCTTGGTACCCACTAAGACACACACATACAAGTACACATGCTTACATAACTCCCTCAAACTACTGAACATCTCTGTTCTAGGAGAGCTTCTACAGCACTGAGTGAGGTTAACCGAGAACAAGGGGCAAACGTGGTGGCACTGTCATTCAAATGTGGTTCAAAGCTAAACTGTAGCTGGAGAAAAAAAGTGCAATATAACCCCAATGTGTTGCTGTTGGTCCCCATGAGGCTGTATTGAGTTTAATTTTCATCCAAACTCCCACCTTGTCAGTCTCAAAGGAGGCACTGAGACCAAATCCAATTCAATTGAAACAACAGGGGAAATTTCAGTGCTTGGCTGGTACAAAAAGATGTTAAAATGAGCAAAGAACATATAGTCTAAAGATACAAAACAAAAGCTATTGGCAGACAGCAATCCTGCCTACGACAGTTTAACTCAATTTAACTTGTGCTTGACGGTAAATAAAGAATTTTGGCATTCTGTGTACTGTATGGCACCTGCACTTAGGACGGTTTCTCCACAGCATGGTGGGATAAATGCAGTGTCCTCGCCATATATCATACTGATGCTATAAACTACATGTGTAAAACCTGTAAGGCTAACTCTAATATAGGTTATCTTGACTCTTAGCAATATAGCATAAGTCACTTGTTGCATGCTTGCATTCAATTCTATGATTTTCCTGTAACTACCAAGAATGTGTAAATTTGACATTAACCTTAGATGTGCAATTGATAACGTTGCAGCAAAGCAAGACCTTAATGGTAGTCCTATAGCCAAGCAAGAGCAAGAACACCTGTTAAAAAAAAGCCTCAGTCTTTGAGAGCAATATCAAAAGCCTGTGCATTTTGAAGTCATATATGAACAGGCCTAAACTGAGCCATCTATGGTGTACTTTGTCTCACCTTAAAGATTCCTGGTTCTTTGATATCCAGCTGAGCCACATTCCAGTGCTCTATCCTTCGCCTCCCACTTCTCATCCCTGATGACGAGCGTCGAGGAGAGGACAGCCAAAGGACCAGCAAGGCCAACATGAACCCAGCTACTATCCCCTGCACCACTGCACATGCATATGGTGGCACTGGTAGGACTAAATACCAGTACACCAACTGTGTCAAGAAGATTAGGCCAGTCACAGGCACAGTCTCCAACTCCTCCTCCATTTTCTCCTCCTCCTCTGTGTCAAGTTCACTACACAATCCAGTACTACCAGTATGGGGCTGCCTGGACCCGGGATGATCCCCGTCTGGTGTTTCTGTATCGGTACATAACTCAAAGTCTTCACTGTACAGTTCACAGAATTCTTCATCTTCCTGTCGAGCTACCAAGGCCGACATAGAGCAGCGCCCCAGAGTGAGAGAAGGAGACTTGGGGAAAGTGGATGTGGAGGTCTGGGCGAGGGCTGGAGCTGGTGCCAGTGATGGGAAAGAGAAATAAACAGAGTCAGGGCCCTTGCCTGTTGGGGTTTCGTCCTCTTCTTCCCCTTCTGCCCCTTCCTCCTCCTTGATGCTATAGTTGTTGTTACCTTCTGCGTGTCCATTTACCGCTGTCACACCACTGAGCTCTGAAGCACTGGAGGACAGCGATTTGGCACGATAAGTTGAACTTCCAACAGCTCCCACACCAGACTCATCCCCCATGATCTTACTAAAAAGCTGCAGGGGGTCTGACATCACCTCTGACAGCCGCCGCTTGGTATCTTCTATCCTGGCCTCCACCTCTTGGACCTTGAAGAAAGACCTACCATCTGGGGACATGATCGGGGAAGAGGGGGCTGTTTTGGAGTCTCCACTTGCATGAGTGACAGTGACAGGGCAGGAGGATAAGCGAGGCTGGGAGAACTGTTTGAAGAGCTGCATGTTGCGAGGTGGAGGCCGCTGGGATGGCTGTACTTGCTGTTGCTGATGAGGGGGGTGATGAAGATAGTGATGAAGAGGACCTTCCTGATGATCAGCCTTTGAAGTGTCCGTGGAAAGAGACTTCACAAAAGATTTCATTAAGTGGCGGTGACGTGCGTGTGATGGTGCAACGATGGTAGGCGCAGGAGTAGTCTCTCGAGACTCAACGTCATTGGACAAGGACCTGACCAGGCTGAGGAAAGGTTTGGAGGAGGGCAACGCTGCAGACTTGCAAGGAGAGGAGGAGCTGGAGCTTGTGGATGGAGGATTGGCTGAGGGTCGGTCAGAGGGCCAGGAGGAGCTAGCAGGAGGGCTGAAGCTTAGGTGGGATTGGGTGGAGGTGGGGATAATAGTCATGGCTGGGGAGGGTGTATGCGGGTGAGGGTATGAGGGCTCAACAGACAGGGTTGTAGAGGAAACAGGGAGCACAGCAGCCCCTGAGGAGCTCTCCACACCAGCAGATTCAAACAGCAGCTCCTCTTTTGCCTCCAAGCCTGTGGCCACAGACTGGTCATCAGAACCTGAAGCTTCTACACCTTGAAGTCCCCCTGCACCATCAACCTCAGATTTAGCTCCAGCAGATCCAACAGGTACCCCATAGAGCTCCTCTTCCTCATCATCTTCCTCCTTCCCCAGAGCAGAGAAATGGATGGTGATGGTGTCACGAGAGAGGGAGCGCTGCACCTGCAGCTTGGGTCCGGGGGCTTGGCGAGGGGGAGGAGTGTCAGCATGCTGGCCACTTCCCCTGCTGCTGCTGCCCTGACTGCTCATCACCACCCTGCACAGGGCTCACAGCCTGGGAGAGACACAGAAAGAGAAGCAGGACACTGTTAATAACAACAGCGATACTGAAAACACATGCTCTACACACTCTTCTTGACCACACACATTCATAGGACAGAAGAGAACAGCCCCACAGCTCTTTATTCATCCTAATGTAAGTAGACTGGACAGGTATGTCCATGTTCCCCTATCCATTAGCCCTCATTATGCAATGCTGTAGCTGACAGACTCAGCTGCTCTCAGGCCCGGCCTCTCTCTGTCTTACCAGCATCTTCCTCTCAGACTATGGCAACCTGATTAATGGGTTACTTCAGAGGACATGAGCCTCGAGAAGCAAGGCTGCATCTAACACTCTTCTTTCTATCTGGTGAATGTAAGTCCAATATTCACTTTTATTTTACCTCTGTTTTGGTCTCCACCAACTCCTGAGGGAAACATCTGGATCTTTAGTGGCTAAACACCTTGAGTGCTGCTGATGGAAATAGTAATAATAATAATAATAATAATAATAATAATAATAATAATAATAATAATACATTTTATTTGTGTAGCACCTTTCATACAGGAATTGCAGCTCAAAGTGCTTCACAAGAAAGAAATCACATGCACCA